>SRVM01016756.1:0-25500 GCA_007570785.1 Antilocapra americana | reverse complement strand
CAACCCTGAAATACTGAGTTAGCACCCAGTAGGGACCCTTTGCTCTCTCAGACACATGACACATAGCCCCTGGAATCATGCATTAAAGTATTCTAATGGAGATTGCCATTATTTTCAATGTTATGCATTAATAAACTAATATTTTGGGTCATTTGGTGATTGCCATTTGTCCTAAACCAGTGATTAAATGCTCAACAGCATGTAGTTATTTGACCTGGAACAATGAAATGTTGATTATCTTGATTTTGATATTTGATCCCGATGAGTTGAGGACAGCATAAGCATTTTTATTTAATGTCATTTTGTCACCGAATTTCCACTGAGTTTTAGCCACTGGGCTGACTAAAATTATTCACATTTAAATTTAAATTGGGCATGGCTATTTCTCTTTGAGCTCAGGGGTCTTTTAAAATTATATCATGCATAACACATTATGCTTATAGGCACTACCAAGAAATGATATCAGAGGCTACTCGAGGAGATTAGGTAAATGATATGTTGGACAGTTACAGAATAAAAAAATTAAACAGCAGGCCACGGATATTAAAAGGAAAGTGCTGTTCTCTTTTTTTAAATTTTAGTGAAGGGTGTGCAGTGGAAGTCCATTTCCAGGATGTATCAGTTCAGGGAGAAGTCAGAGCAGCATGGGAAGCTAGTGATCAAATAACAGCCTGTCACCGTTTGGCATTTTAGAAAACTCATAGACAAGATGGAGGAGAAGCAGAAGTCTGACAAGGCGGCGCTGGAGTGGATGCAGCAGGAGGTGGAGACGCAGCGCCAGGAGACGGAGATGGTGCAGCAGCAGATCCGCAAGCAGCAGGAGAACCTCAGTTGATGCAGCTCGCACCTGGAGAGCACGCTCAAGGACCTGCTGGCTGAGAAGGAGTGCTTCGAGGAGGCGAGGCAGTGGGAGCAGCAGGAGACGGAGCTGCAGGAGGAGACATAGGAGGAGGAACGCTTCCTGCATGTCCAGGAGGAGCTCCAGCGCTTGCAGGAACTCAACAGCCACGAGAAGGCCGAGAAGGTTCAGATATTTCAGGAGCTGGAGCGACTCAAGAGGGAAAAGGAGGAGCAGTACGCTAAGCTGGAGCAGGAGAAGCAGTGGCTGCAGGAGCAGGAGCAGGTCCTGCACGTGGTGCAGCTGGAGGCGCAGCTCTGCGTGAAGCAGCAGCTGCTCCGGCCACCACGGTGCGGGGAGGCGCAGTGTGCAGCTGAGGAGTGCTGGCACCTGGAGGGCATCCGAGCCGCCCTCCTGCGTGCCAGGGAGGCCCAGGCCGATGGGGGCGGTGATGGCCCGGAGCTCGAGCAGGCACAGCTGTGGTTCTTAGAGTTCAAGCGAAGGCAGCTGGCCACACTGGCCAGCATGGAGAAGGACCTGGTGCAGCAGAAGCACCTCCTGAAACGGGAGGTGGAAGAGAGGACTGGAAAATCCTCTGCGAGTGCTTACCAGCTGGCAGCCAAGAAGAACTGAAGGGGTCGGAAAAGGAGGAGGAGGGTGGCGTGGACGTCCTCTGGGCGGCCGGAGAGGTGGAGCGGAGCTGGCCAGCGGAGGGCAAGCTGCAGTGTAAGAAGCGTCAGCTCCACGACCACCTGCAGCAGCATTTGCCCAGGCTGTCAGAGGAAAAGCAGAGAGTCCGTGAGATCCTCTACCGAGGTCCTTTCGGCCTGGAAAACATTCTGTACCTAGTGGAGAAAGAGACCAGCTAGAGCTCGAAGTGGAAGAAAAGGAAGAGCAGCTCGCGCAGTACCAGGCCAGCGCCAGCCAGCTGCAGAAGCTGCAGGCCACGTTCGAGTTCATGGCCAATGTGGCCCGGCAAGAGGAGAAGGTGAGGCGGAAGGAGAAGGAGATCCTCGAGTCCCGAGAGCAGCAGCAGCAGTGTGAGGTGCTGGAGCGTGCGGTGGCCCGGCTGGAGAGGAGGCACTCCGCTATGCAGAGGCGCTGAGCCCGGGCCGCTGGCGTCCAGCAGGCCGGGCAGGAAGCCCTGGAGAAGGACCGGGAGAGGTGAGCACTGCCCAGGGAGTGCCTGCCTTGACTTCCGGGCCCCCAGGCATTAGGTTAATGGCTTGGTTTCTCCCCCTGAGTGCTGTATCTCTGTCTGATATATCAGTGAACGCTAAGCCTTCTTTTCTTTTTCTTTAGAATCCTTGTTTTAGAATCACCATCCTAAAGTTGAAAAAACACACACACACACACAATACCAAGTCCTGGTCTGTTACCTAAGTGATCTCTGATGGCGTGTGTAATATTTTAATAAACATGGAATAGCGAAAAGACTTCCAGCCCGATTTCCCTGCCCCCGCTTCCTTTTTTCTTATCTCCACCTGCCTCCTTCCTCCCTCTCTTCTCCCCACATCTCAACATCTCCGTGAGGATGAGCAGCACTTACTCTGGTAAAGGATAGCTCCTGAGTTCACAGGTTGTGTAGAGACCAATTTCCATACCTGGCAGCAAACTGAAAAGCAGTCCTCCCCCCAACACCCTGGGGGTTCTTAGTGTTTAATGGGAGACTTCAGGATTCTGAATTAAAAAATGAAGCTCTCCAGATGTTCTGAACTCAGGTCTCTCCAGGCTCATTTGGTGATGATTTACTGATACTACTTCCGAGGTTGTGAACTAGGAACCAGCGCTGTTTTCTTGGTAAGGGAAGAGTGTTTCCCTTCCACCACCTCGTTCCTGTCACCATGCTTCCCGGAGGGAGGACCTCAAAACAGATAAATACACAAACTGGAGGATCCTTTTTCTGCCAACCCTGTAGGTGTGATGCCAAGACTCTAAGTGAGACTGGCAGCCACCTGGTTTGCAAATGTCTCCAGATTTGGTGTTCTGCAAGGGGGCTTTGTCCCCTGCCCTGCCCCTTCCTGCCCTGCTTGCCATGGACAGGCTCTTTCATCTTGGGGCTGCAGTGTTTGTCCTTGTTCTTATGAGGAGGATGTGGAGCTTTTTTTTTAGTAATTCCAGACCCTTTGGTCTATTGGGATCTTAACTTAGGGCCCGGTACAGGGGGATGGAAGGCTCCCTGCCTCCCTGAAGTCCTCCCCCTGCCTCCCACACCTTCCTAGGGGCTGCAGCGGAAGCCACCTGCTGGCTTGTCGGAGACCAGCTTGACACTGGCAGAGGCTTGGGATCCATGCTGGTGACAAGGCAAGACCTACGACGAGGTGTGGTTGGAGCCATCATCAGGGTCAGGACAGCCTCCTTTCAAACCGTTTGCTTAAATGATTTTCTTAACCAAGCTCCAGGGTGATTCCCTTAGGCAAAACAGTGACAGATGAAACAATCAAAAACAGTGGTGTAACTTCTGAGAAGTAGGTCTGAGGTTTAAGAAAATGACTGTAAATGTGTTATGTAAATCAAATTGCTGGACAAAGCTCCACCCCCAGGAAATGTAAAGCAGAGGAGGGCATGCTCTCAGTTTGGGTCTTGCACTTCACAGCAGTAGGGCTTGGAGCCTGCCATCCCTGGCTTCTGTCAGCTGGCCTCGCTCCCTGGCCATTTAGTATTAATCCTCGATTAGAGCGGGTACACTTTAGTGATCTCCCAATGTCAGCATTTCTCTGGAAGCTGTGCAAAGGAGGCTTTTAGCTTCGTGTGTTTTGATGGAGTTAGATTTTGCAAAGCCCTGACTGAGGCCAGCAGATTCTCAGCCCTTTGCTGTGGCTGTGACAGTCCTGTACCATTCTGGGGGGGTCTTGGTTTTGTGCCTTCTTATTTCTCTGGGCTCTCCCAACTGAGCCAGGGCCCGCCGTGCACCCTGACCTGACCACTTGTGAATTTCCAAAGTGCAAAATACCAGATTCACATGGAGCCAGATTGGACCAACACTGCACTGCGTTTGTCTTTCTCTGCCAGCTTGCTTTATGAGCTAGGTTTAATCCGTTTCTTCTTCTTTCCCCCTCGATGGTTATATATCCACAGGGGACAAGTGTCAGGCACTTGGAAAGTGGCAGGGTTGCATCTCGACACCAGCTCGTGGCTCCTTTGTCCTGTTTGCAGACCACAGACTTGCTGCCAGGCAAACCAGTTTTTCACGTGTGCTGCTACCCTTTCCTGGGCCTCACTGTTGGCCCTTGCCACTCATATAAATCCCGCTCAGCCTTCAGATCCCCACCAGAGCCTCTTTGATTTGGTGGAGCAAACTGGAGTCTTTTCTACTGCCCAGCCCTGAAGGACGACTTTGAACAACTTCATGGGCAACATCTTAATTATAAACCTTGGCCACCACCTACTTGAATTGGCTCTTCTTCCTTTCCATCTCTGAGATTGTGTGTGGACCTCGTTCCTTGGCTCTCTGCCCTCAAGTGGGTGCTGACATCCCTCCCCTGTGCTCATTCTCTTTTCCTTTGAGAATGCTATGTGCTCTGCAGGCTGGCACTTGGTAATCAGTAGGCAGATGAACGGCTTAGTTAAGCTGGACATTGCCTCTTGTGGAACCCAGGAGCACCTACTATGGTGATCCCATAATCATATGTCCAAGAACCAAGAACTTGGCTTTCATAATCAGACCAGTCAGATTGCTGCTGATGACATGAGAGCTGGCAGTATCGTAGCATGTCAGCATCTGAAGCCAGAGGCTCTGAATTTTGGACCCAAAGGAATTTGGAGAGACTAGTTACTCTCATTTGATACACAAAGATGTGGAGATCCAGGACTCATAACAGTGAGTGGGCTAGTGTTCCTTAGGACACACTGACTGGCAAGCTTGTCTCTTTGGCCTGATGGCCCTGAATTCAGTCACGCCTGGGCCAGTGGGAGACCAGCCTCATACATACTTGACCTTACATTAGCTGTATCGTCTGCCTTTGGAAATAAATGTTTGGTTCCAGAGCTTATGGTTTGTACTAATTTCTGTAGCTACTCAGCCTGATTTCCTAGGTCTCTCTCACCTATTTCCCTTTTCCACACCCTCTGCCTTAGCCAGAGCAGATTCCTGGTTTTTGTGGCTTAGTCCCTTTGTTTCTGCACCTGGACTACCGTTCACTGTCATCTCCAAATGCCAAATTCCCACTGGCCGGTGTGGACTCAATTTAGAACTGCCTTGACCTTGAAGGTTCTCCTAGGTTGGCGATTTTAAAAGAGTCTTTAAAACAAAAATCTATTTTGTCAAATAGACATCCTTGTTGGGATATGATGTATAGTCCACAACCAACTGTTTTGTTGAAGCTAGGGTCGGGGCTCAGAATCCTGCACTTGTACCTCTGAGGATTTACTGGGGACAGTGGGAATACCTTTGCCCTGGATGTAGAACTCTCTCTGACTTCTGGATGTCCATGGCATTTGTCCTGAAACTCTCTTGTGGCTTGATACCACCTTATACATTGTCCTGTAGGTCTGCAGTGCCATTTCTACCAGAAGGTAAAGCTCCTCATGCAGTTTTTGTCTGGATCTCCTGTGGTTTCTAGGGAAGAAGCTCAGGAGACACTGTTAATGAGTGAATTCACATAACTTCCATCTTTGTAGGTTAGAACATGAAATCCAGCAGTTGAAGCTGAAGATCTGTGAGGTTGATGGTGTTCAAAAAGGGCATTGTGGGACCTTGGAGGGAAAGCCTGCGGCATCCAGCTTACCATCCAGTGCAGAAAAATCTCACCCAGTCCCTCTGATGGATACGAGGTACTGGACAGCACACTGATGCCAGGCCTATTTCTGCCGTGATTTGATGACTCAGGGTACCCTGTGCTGGCCAGTTTGCATATGAAGGGCTCTATACAAGATGATGAGCAGTACTTGTCCCCAAGACGTATTTGTCTTGATCAGCTGCTGCCTGGCCCCTGGTGGGGTGAGATGTCCTTTAAAGGGCTCAAGACCGGATACTCGGCCAGTCACATCAATAATGCTGGTGCAAGTAGTTAGTGTAAGAAGGTAGAATTGTTAAAAGGTTCATGGAGGGACTTCCCTGCTGGGCCAGTGGTTAAGAATCTGCCTTGCAATGCAGGGGATGTTTGCTTACTCCCTGGTCGGGGAACTAAGATCTCACATGCCATGGAGCAACTGAGCCTGCATACTGCAACTGGGGAATCTATGTGCCACAGTGAAGGATCCCGAGTGGTGCCAGGAAGATCCCACAGGCTGCAAGTAAAACCCAGTGCAACCAAATAAATATTTAAAGAAAAAAAATGGGGTTCAGGAGAACCAGAAAGGAGTGATGCCAGGCCAGGTTGAGAGGGACAAAGTAGAGCTAATTGGATTATACCAAGAAGGACCTTGTGCTGGCTGATAATTTACAGAAGTCATTGATTACAAATAGATATCACAGAGACTGTGCCAGTATTCAGAATGATCATGAATAGAACACATGCATATCTGATGTTACTAGAGAAAAGTGATTTTTGACTTGGATGGCATCACGAGTTGATCTGTGGCTTGGAGCCTTCAGCTAAATCGACCTATTCATTTTTTTATTAACTTTATTGTGTTGGTTTTGCCATACATTGACATGAATCTGCAATGGGCATACATATGCTCCCCCTCCAAAACCCTCCTCCCTCCTCCCTCCCGATTCCCTCTCCCTGGGTCATCCTGGTGCACCAGCCCCGAGCATCAAACCTGGGATGGCAATTGATTTCACATATGATAATTAACATGTTTCAATGCCATTCTCCCATATCATCCCACCCTTGCCCTCTTCCACAATTATTCATTTTTTGCCTGTAAGAAAATTGACTGTTTTCCTCACTCCATCTATGCATGGGGACATTTCAAACTGGGCTGTCCTGAGCCCTGGATACTAGGAGATAGCTATTCAGATACCAAAATATACTCAGAATGGTACAAACCTCTGAAGTCCTTTAAACCTAGGTTTGTCTTCCTCTGTGGCACTTAAGATTTAAGTAAAGGATCAGAGAGAGAATTTGTTTGTAGGAGGCCTTGGCTCATAGTCAGTTACATATGATTTTCTTTACTGAAATACTGAAATGTAAATATTCTATTACCCTTTCACCATTCTTTTGGGCTATTTTACCTATAATCTCTTTACCCAGCACATCAGAGAGTCGTTTAGCCATGGTCAGTAGCACAGAAATGTTTCTAGAATTATGTGTAGACTTGGATGAAACCAGATTTTTAATTTTTTAGTGTGCTAAGATGTAAACATGCAAAACAGTTCATTCAAAATAATCTGTGTAATTCAGTGTTTGTAGACCCGGAGCCGGGAGCCTAGAACTGAGAAAGCATTGCCTTTGGGTGGCTTGAGTCACTGGAAAGATTTTGATGGAACCCAAATCCTCTATTCTCCCTGGTTCTGGCTGCACTTTATACAGTTTCCCCTATGTATTGTATGGAGTGCCAGATGTTTGGTTGAGAGTTGCCTCAAAAGTCAGCTGTTTCTGGCTTCCACCGTCTTGGCCCTTCGGCAGGCCTTTTGGAAGGTCGAGACCTGTAAGACGCAGTGTCTCAAGGCCAGGTACAGTGACGAGACAGAGAAGGAATGAGGTGAGACAGTGTGCCATCCAGTGGGGAGATCTGTGGACACTGCACCCGCCCCTTTGTCTTTCCTTTTAATCCTCTGAAGTGACTTTCTGATTTGTGACAAATGATTATCACCAGTTTCTGTGTGAGGAAACTAAGGCTTGGTGAGTGAAGTGCTGGATCTCAGAGTCAGTCCTGAGACTGTGGAGGGTCTCTGTCTCCTCCTTGTCCTGCAGCAGGAGTTCTACACGGGACATCAGAGGGAATTTGGATGGGATAACTGAGTCTCCCTTCCGTTCCCGGGATTCAGAAATTTGCCCAGGCCTCTCCTGTTGGAGGAAAACCCAAGATAGTGAATACGTGATGTCACATTTCTTCGAAAGTAGGCAAAGGTTGGAGGCTCTGAGTTAACTGTGTTTAGCATTTAGAACAAGCAGGTTGTACACAATGGAATATTACTCAGCATTAAAAAAAATTCATTTGAATCAGTTCTACTCAGGTGAATGGAACTGGAGCCTATTATCCAGAGTGAAGTAAGCCAGAAGGAAAACCAAAAATACAGTATTCTAACGCATATATATGGAATTTAGAAAGATGGTAATGAGAAACCTGCATGCAAGACAGCAAAAGAAACACAGATGTATAGAACAGACTCGTGGACTCTGTGGAAGAGGGAAAGGGTGGGATGATATGAGAGAATGGCATTGAAACATTTTAATTATCATATGTGAAATCAATCGCCAGCCCAGGTCTGATGCTCGGGGCTGGTGCACTGGGATGACCCAGGGAGAGGGAATCAGGAGGGAGGGGGGAGGGGGGTTCTGGAGGGGGAACATATGTATACCCATGGTGAATTCATGTCAATGTATGGCAAAACCAACACAATAAAGTAAAGAAAATTAAAAAATATATAACTATTTACCAAGCTGTAGTAATAAAAACAGACAACTAAACAGAATGGGGAGCCCAGAAATACACATATGCATATATGACCAGTTAATATATGACAAATGAGCCAAGAATATACAATAGTGAAGCATAGTCGTTTTTAATAAATGATGCTGTGAAAACTGGATAGTCACATGCAAAAGAGTAACCCTATCTCATATCATACAGAAAAAATCAACTCAAAAGTGGGTTAAAGATTTGAATGTAAGACCCAAAACCATGAAAATCTGGGAAAAATATATATAAGAGGAAAGCTCCTTGACATCGGTCTTGGCAATGATTATTTTGGGTATGACATCAAAAGCAAAGACAAAAGTAAGCAAACGAGACTCTAAAAAATAAAACACTACTGAACAGCAAAGGAAGCCATCAAAAACCTACTGAATGAGAGAAGATATTTTCAAATCATATACCTGGATAAAGAACTAATATCCAAAATACATAAAGAAAGCGTATAGCTAAAGTAAGAAAAATAGAAAGAAACCCAAACAATCCTGAAATGAGCAGAGCAACTGAACAGACATTTTCTGAAGAAGATACACAAATGGCCGACAGCTACTTAAAAAGAGCTAAACATCACTAGTCATCAGGGAAATGCAAAACAAAACCACAATGAGGTATCACCTCACATCTCCTAAAATGGTCTCATCAAAAAAGACAAGAGAAAAGTGTTGGTGAGGATATGGCAAAAAGGGACACCTTGTACACGCCTGGTGGAGATTGAAACTAGTGTAGCCACTATGAAAACAGAACAGAGATGCTCAAATATTAAAAATACAACTACCCTTTAACTCAGCTATTCCACTTCTGGGTATACATCCGAAGGAAATAAAATGACTTATCTTGAAGAGGCAGCCGCGCTCACATGCTCATTGCAGCATTATTCACAACAGTCAACACATGGAAAAGACCCAACAGTCCATCCACAGAGGAGTAGATTTAAAAATACAAATAAACAACTGTATCTCTGGAGAATTTCCTCCTAAATCATAGGCTGCCATCTGAAGCATGTGGGCCCCATTTGCTAATGAGCTTAGCAGGTGATCCAAATGATGCATTAATTGAGCCCATGGAGAAAAAATAAGTAAATCCAATAAAAATCATGGAGGAAAGTTTTCTGAAACTGCTGAGTATTGAGGACTCACGGATGGCTCCCTTCTACCAAGTCGTTAAGCTTGTTGCAATAATTTCTTAAAAAAAAAGTTCTCTCCTAATTAAAAAAATACAAATAAAAAAGATAAACATGAGAGGTCATAGATGTGCTAATTAACTACGTGGTGACAATCCTGTCACAGTATATACATAGATCAAATCATCACAATAAACATTTTAAATAACTTAAAAAAAAGAACAAGAAGGCTTCTGGTTGCCACGGGTGTGGAGGAGCAAAGATCTCAGGATGCTCTGTCTGGTTAGAAGGGATCACGCACTCCCGTCTCCTTGGCTTTCAGGATCAGCATGTACATTGAAGAGGAAGTCCAGAGACGCCTTCAGGATTTGCACCGTGCGCTTGGTGATGGCAGCAGTGAACCTGTGGACACTGAAGGTGAGAAAAGGAGCTGGTCATCTGGACATTTTCAAGATGACTTTTCATTAAGGAGCTAGGGGTGGTGATCTTTTATTTACAATTTTTCAGTGAGAAAATTGAGATATAAAATGTTCTCGAATAATTAAATATTACTTGGGTGGAGCTTGTTTACAAATAGTTTACAAATGGTACTTGTTTTCAAACAGTTTGTAAATATTACAGGAGTAACTTTATCTGAACATTTTGATCTTCTGGGGGAAATACTTTTTTTTTTGTATTCATAGATAAGCTTTATTCCAATGTTTACATAAAAATGAGTTGATGTCGAACAGGAAAAGGTTTTTACAAAGGGTTAAAATTTATCAAACAACAGAACTTGGTCCTTCCCTTTAGTTTGAATTCAGTTGGCTGACACATCGTTATTAGTATCCGCCCTCACTAATCATTTTCATCACACACAATATCTAAATGTCTTCTGGTGGTACTTCCTATTTCCCTGGAAGTCTCTTAAACTGCTTTCAGTTACAAGAGAAGGGCAAGGATTTTATTGGCTTATACTCTACCCCACTGGAGGCAAAGATATAGCCCTTAATTCTCTTGTTTAAATTGTGGCTGTTGGCAAGTGTCCAAATGAAGAATTTAATGCTAACACACAAAGAACATAGTATAATCTATGTATAACAGTAACTTTGCTTGAAATTTTTGTCATTAAGAATTATTTTTATTATCTCTCCACAAGGAAGTTATAAAAATCCCTGTAAAAACATTGAAAAGGCTCTTTAAAATCCTGGAATGAAAAATTCTGAAGTATAAATTACGATACATCTTCTATGATTTGCAAATAAAGAATAAAAATAAATGCTACAAGTTGGAATTTCTGAATGATTTTGGCAGGAATTTATCAGAAGGGGCCAGAACATCAAACCTTAACAATTTTCTATTTTCATCCCAACTGAGTTTTTGAAAAGCTGTATAATCTGTTGACAGGTACAGTCCACATACAAACTTGCTTCTGCCGTTAATGAAGTCAATCTGAAGGACAGAGATTTGTATGCTGGATGCGCCAGGCTCTTCTATGCAACCGACTGGCCTTCTCTTATTTATTTCCATCATGTTTTAAATAAAAGTAAATATATATATGGTAAAAAATTTAAATGATACAAGAAGATTTAAAATAATCAGTAAATATCCTTTTTGCCCATAACCTAGAAAATCTGATGTCTTCCAAATCATCAGTCACACGAATAATTTGGAAAGTGAAGTCAACCTTAGAGTCTCTTCGTCTGAAAATTATTCTTAGGATTTTGGAATGTGTTGATTCTCTCATATATTACCTCTGTTACAGAGGAAAACCATGCAGTTTTCTAAACAAAAAAAAACCTAGCTATGAAAGCAACTCGCATGCTCTGCTCCAAGAGAGCAAGTTCAGGCAACACCTTGTACTCCGTGAATCTGGTCCTGGCTACAGGAAGAGGCTCTGGTATCAACCCTGAAATTTAGGAATCAAATTAGCTAACAAGGCATTTTCAAAAATAAGAACTTTCTTTCAATCAAAACGAGGTCATCATATATACACTATCACGTGTGAATGATAACTAACTAGGGAGAAGCTGCTGTATAATATACGGAGCCCAGGTTGGGCTCTGTGATGACCTAGAGGAGAGGGAGGCTCAAGAGGGAGGGGGTATATATATACACACATATATAATTATGGCTGATTCGTGTTGTTGTACCACAGAAATCAACACAACATTGTAAAGCCATTACCTTCCAATTTAAAAATCAAACCCAAAAGAACCCCAAGGTCATCTGATCCTTGAAAAACAGGATGAACTCTGTCAGAGATTCAGTTTATCTGGTTATTATTTAATTGAAAAATAAGTGTGTGTTAGTCGTTCATTCTTGTCCTACTCTGCCACCCCATGAACTGTAGCCCTCCAGGCTTTTCTGTCTATGGGGTTCTCCAAGCAAGAATTCTGGAGTGGATTGCCATTCTCTTCTCCAGAGGATCTTCCCGATCCAGGGATCAAACCCGGTTCTCCTGAATTGCTGGCAGATTCTTTGCCATTTGAGCTATAGGGAAGTCCAAATTAAAACTGAAAAATAACTTTGTACAAAAGGACATATACACAATGGAATATTACTCAGCATTAAAAAAAATTCATTAATTACTCAGGTGGATGGAACTGGACCCTATTATCCAGAGTGAAGTAAGCCAGAAAGAAAAACAAAAATACAGTATACTAATGCATATATATGGAATTTAGAAAGATGGGAACGAGAACCCTGCATGCGAGACAGCAAAAGACACACAGATGTATAGAACAGACTCGTGGACTCTGTGGAAGAGGGCAAGGGTGGGATGATATGGGAGAACGGCATTGAAACATGTTAATTATCATATGTGAAATCAATTGCCAGCCCAGGTTTGATGCTCGGTGCTGGTGCACCGAGATGTCCCAGGGGGAGGGAATCGGGAGGGAGGAGGGAGGGGGGATCTGGAGGGGGAGCATATGTAAACCCATGGCAGTTTCATTTCATTGTATGGCAAAACCAACACAATAAAGTAAAGAAAATTTAAAAAGCATTCTAATCAAATCAGTTTTTTCCCCCTCTACGTGAACATGCTGTAATTTAATATAGAAGGGTTTTATTTTCATTTCAGGATAATGAGAAACTCCACAATGGCAGCATTCAATGTAAGTTAACATATGAGGTACGTAATGACTTTTCAGATTGATAGGGTCACCTTAATTTATGACATGCTCGTGTTTTTAAATTTTCTTAATGTTTAGTTTCATAATTAGAATTTTGAAGTCCCAGTGAGATTAATGGCTAATAGGCAAGGCAAGCTATTATATGACTTAAAAATTAAACAGAATCCTGCCGGTTGCAAACTGCTCTGACTTGATTTGAATATGTGTAGCTGTGGTAGAGACCCTCTGCCCAGTTTTTCATTCATAACAGTATCTTTTCTCTTGGTCTGCACATTTAAGAGGCTGAATTATATAATCAGAATCAGATAGGGAGTTTGGAAATGAACCCGAGTACTTCCCGATATGTTAGGAACCCTGCCTGTTTATGGACCATGCTGGCAGTGGCACAGAGGAAACACTCTTGGTTGGGTAGCTTATTTCTCCAGAGGCTTGTCAAACCAGGATTTATTTGGGCATACGATTTGTAAGGTTTTTCTTGTATTTTCCTCCACTGAGGGACTTGTCCTTCTCATACACTCCTAAATTAAAAAGCCAAAAAAAAAAAAAAGAAAGAAAAGAAAAACTAGGATGTGGTAGAAATCTTATGTCATGGAAAAGAGTGAGCAGCAGAGGGTTGGCTGTCCTACAGGAGATGGACCATCTCACCCTCCATCTGACCCATCTGGGAATAATGCTGTCTTCCTCTGAACGTCCGACTCCTCAGGACATGACCTAGTGAAGAAAAGGACGTTGTCTTTCACTTCTTTATATCCACATGCCTAGCCTGTAGCAGGCTGGCCATGAGCCTTTTGTGGTGCTGGTTTGCAGATACTATAATGGTGCTCTAACCAGGGCAGATGCAAATGAAGGATTCCCATGGAACACACCAGGAGGCCAGAGAAACACACATGAGGTTGGAATACTTGTCAGTTTCACATTCACATTGAGTATGCCCCTGGTTACTCTTACATTTGGGACATATACTCCTCAAGGACTTATTTTCACAACTAAATTTGCCCCCTGGAAAATTGAATCAAAGACCTTAGGATTCTGGGGGTCTTTAAGAGTAGTATATTAGACCAAGAAATGGATACTGTGGCTCAAGCCCATCCAACATATTTCTATCAAAATACTTGGCAATTTATAAGCTATGAAATAAGAAATTGATGCTCTGTATGTGAATCAGATCTTCTATTCTGAAATCATGAGTCAATGAACATGAATGGCTTTGGTTATCGATTGAACCTCTGCATTAATCCACATGATAAAACCAATGACTGCAGGAATCTTCATTCACGCAAAAAGAATTGCAAAAGATGCCACATCCCCCTTTCACCTGTTTTTGACAGAACAGCTGTCCTGCCCCATTGCTGCCCAGAGACGTCACTGATGCCCCTGGCTGAGAGGAGAGGGGGGAGATGGACCAGAACCACCACCTGAGCCTGCCCATGACCCAGAGCATCCCAGGTCCCTCTGCCCACTGCTCAGCACCAGGTTGGGGAGCAAACCAGCAGGGGTTTGGGCCCTCGGAGCACAAGCTGTCGCACAGCAGCAGTTGTAACAGTGGCGACTCTCAGCCAGAAAGCCTCGATCTCACTGAAACCTCTCCTCTTAGCGAAAGCAGCACCAGCGGTGTGGGCCATTTTCATGGTGAGTCAGAAAACCTCAGTGAGCCAACGAGTCCTCAAGGTGGACCCAGCCCGGGGCTCACGTCCAGCTGGACTTGGCTGCAGTGCACATCCCAGGAAGTGTCCGTGGATGGCAGGGGTGAGCAGACCTGGTGGAGCCAGCTCCTATGCTTCGTTCTGTCTGAAAGTATCCCCCGGGCCAGTGTTCCCCCAGGGGCCCTGGCCTCCAAGCTCCACTGGGAGGAGGCAGCAGCTGGAGCGATGAGCTCTCGGGAGTCCCTGGTGACTGTGGAGCCAGAGGGAAGCCATGAGTTGGGGCTCTTTTACCAGTGGGTCTCAGACCTTTACAAGGACACCAGCAGCCACCTGCTGCAGGCAGGCACAGAGGCTGTCAGCCAAGCCCGGCTTGCGGGCAGCCTGTGCGACCCCGGCCAGCTAGCCTTGCAGGCAGCAACTTTCCTTACGAGGCTACTGATTCTGAAGCTGTCACCCCTGCACAGGCTCCTGGAGACAGGTGGGGCAGCAGCAGAAGTGCTTTCTGTCCCCAGGGAAGCTCAGCTTGGCAGCAGGGACGAGGCAGGGGCCATGGGGCGGGTGGGGAGCCTGGCAGCCTATCGAGCCCTGGGCCGGCCTGCTGACCCCGCGGCCACCAAGTTCCCAGGCTCCTCACCAGGCTCTGTCTCCTGCCTGGAACTGGAAAGTGCCAGAAGGGGCTCTGTGTTTAAGCAGACCCTTGTGTGATTCCCAGACCAAATGCTGAAACTTCAGGCATGCCCTTTAACAGACTTCCTTGAGCTGGTGGCTGGTTCCCTACCAGAACTTTGGGGCAACACGGATGTATCCCGAGGCATGTACTGGCTGGCCGTGGTGAACTGCGCGGAGCCGGCGCCCCAGCCTGCGTGCTTGCTCCTGTCCGGCTCTGCCCTGTATGCACTGGTTCTGGACCCCCGGGGCTCCATGGGCCTGTTTCACGCCCTGCCCCTCTCCGGGGTCCAGGAGATTCAGGTTGGCTTCAGTGGGCAGAACGTTCAGCTCCTGGGCTCTACAGAGAGTCTGCTACTCACTGTGTTTGCTTACAAAAAGAATCTCTGCCAGCAGATATGCTGGGACCTCCTGTGTGTCCTTGCGTCTGCGTCCGAGGCCGCCATCAGCACCGAGCATCCCTTGTTCCGAGAAGATCTGGTACAGCTCTCCCTTAACTGGAAGGCAGAAATCCCTGAATTAGTTTTGGCAAATGGAGTCTGGTTGTCACCCAGATTCCAGAATACCCTGGTGGACCTGATTTACTTCCTTCACGGGAACCTGGATGCCGGTGCCCCGTCCTTGGCAGAGGCTCAGCTCTTGCTCTAGACAACTGTCAGAGTCGAGGGTGACTACTGCCAAGGCCCCTGCCAGTCGCTTGTCCTTCTGAACACCCACACGGCCCTTGTGAGGGAAGACTGTGTGTTCCATCCTCGCAGCCCCCAGGAACATGGTTTGATGTGGTCAGATGCCGAGCCTTGAGTGAACTCAGGTGCCTCGTCATTCCAGAGACAAAGATATCATCCACCCTCGAACTCGTCTTCCTCCAGAAACTCAGACTCCAGTCAGATTCAGGAAGCGGTGCCTCCCCACGCCCTCAGGAAGCCCAGAAGGTTCAGCCATGCACTAGCACCTTGGATCTGGAGGGTGGCCGGGATGTGGTCCCTGAGGTCTGGAAACTGGTCTTCGACTCTCGGGACGAGGCTCTGTGGCTGACCTCACACTTGACAAAGCTCTAAGGAGGAAGGAGACTTGTAACAGTACTCTGTATGGTTTCTTAGGCTGTTCATAGAATAAACACAATGAAAACCGTCCAGGGCTATGAATAGCTCAGTGTGGCTAATTGATTTGAAACTGGAAAAATGCAGACCTGTCTAAATTGGAAACGTAAAAATTTTAAGTATCTCCAGTGAAATAAAAACAAACAGTAGCTGAGCACTGATAAAATACGTTTATCACCACCATGCCTCACTTTCCTGAAGGTCAGCCTTGTAAATTGGGTCCGTCTCATTGTTTGTGAGGTGCTGGAAGCACGTAGGGGTGTGTGGACTTGTGGTCGTGTACCTTGGCGTCTGTCGGCTTCTGCCCACCCCGGCAGGCAGACTTGTGCTGCCTGAGCAGCTGTCTGGTCTGGCAGCTCCCTTGCCAGCATCCTCCACTGGCCAAGGCTGGGACAGCTGTGTCTCAGAGCCCATTAGTGAAGGCTTCCATCAGCCTTCCCCAGGGCCCCGAGGGTTTCAAACACCTGCCCCCTCCCTTAACAACATGTGGGATGGAGGCAGTGCCATGCCCTGGAGGGCATCGCCTTTGTCGTCCTCCACTCAGACTTCCAGCCTGTTCCTTTCCAAACTGGTTCAGTTCCTCCCTCCTCCGGTCAGTTTTGACTGTTCTCCCCACTGGGCCATGTGCCCCCGCATTCCAATCCTTTCTCTGAGCTTCAGCGTTTCTCTGCTAGAAAGGCTCTTCAGCTCTGGGTAAGTGTCTAGGCTGCTGGGGCTGTCTCATCAGATGGAGGCTGCCCTGAAGGCATCCGGCACTTGCCTGCCACCCCCCTTCCTTCCTCTTGGCCTGCACATCCCTCTCAACTTCCCACCATAGGGCCCTGCTGGCCCTGCTTCTGGGGGAGCGCAGGCCGTGTCAGCCTGGCTGGCTCCTCTCCTCTCCGGGTACCGTCCAGCTGCCCTCCCCCGCCATCAGCGGCTTAGAGCCAGCCCTTCGGAGCCTCCGCTCTGGTGGACCCCTCCTCTCCCCCCATGTCTGGTCACCACTCCTGTGAGGAGGCAGCTTGCACATTTTGTGTTTATGTTCTCCAGCATCTGACCCTGGGTTGCTCTGCCTTTCTTCTCCTGTTTCTTGAGTTCAAGTGTTCTCCTAGTTTCCAGAGTCTTGGGAGGAAGGAGGGCCCCTCCTCAGCATGCTTTCTCCTCTCTTTCACCTCAGCTGGGGTCATGGCAGCTGCTCTGCAGCACATCCACGGCTTGCGACTTGGCCTTTGTTTTGGCGTGGGCTGCAAGGGCCACTTTCTATTCCAGTCAGATCTTTGCATCACATACAGTAGAAGTAATGTAGCCCCCACACTTAATTTCTATTCCTCGTTGTTGAGTAGGCCAGTGCCAAGCTGATCCTTCCAGGAAGCACAGCTCCTCCCTCTTCCCCATCAGAGCTGACTACAAGCTGCTGAACTTGCCCTGCGTTTCCAGCTTTGGTTTTCCTCTCCCCCAGATTCTGGTGGAGGGAGCATGGACGGGCAGGACCCAGGAGACTGTGTCAGGGTCCACACTGCTGGCTGCAGCCTGGCTGGTGGTGGCCAAGTGAGGTCTTCTATCTTTTGGGAGGAAGTAGAATGCATAGGTTTTTCCCTTTTCCCATGGAGCTTGTTTTTAACCCTTCCATAACACCTCCCCCCAACACACATAGAAACACTCTCATACATGCACATGCGTTCACACACACGCACATGCGTTCACACCCTTTTGCCTTATACATGAAGACTTTTGAGTCTGTGATAAAGACATCATTAAAATTAGTTTGTTGACACGACTGAGTGATCAACAACTAAGAGCTAAAAAAATGTTCATTGTCTGCTTGGCTGGTGGATCTTCCATCACAGAACAACCTTCCAAAATGAACTAGAGTAGTCTTTTAATATCTTATCAATAATATTTCTCCTGATTTGAATCGAGTCTTTTCTTGTGTATTTTTTATAAGATCAGAATGAATGACCATGAAGAGCAGGGAGAGTGGAATGTAAGATGCCAGAGAAGGGTAGCATGGTTGGAAAGGAAACAGTACCTAAGCAGTCCGTTTTAGCAGAGTGATACATAATAGACAGACAGACTTGCTCATCCTTACAGGTAAAGAAGCAGAATTCTACCATGTTATAAATTATGTTCTTTAATATTGTCCATGGATGGAGTGTGCAGCGATGTGAGCACTGCATACAGATCATACTATCAGGTGTGACAACTGATAGTCTGCTCTATGAGCCATGTAGCCTGAAATGAGGGCTACGACTACAAAACAGAAGCAGGCTCTGGGCAATTCAGAGACCACCTGTCACTTCCTTTCACCTAAGCATACATTTTACCTTGAGATCACGTGTGGTCCTGCTTTGAGGATCTGATTTCCCATCCTGAAGTGACCGTTAAGGGTGTCAGGAGGCGGGAGAAGCCAGTGGAGGGGCGTGTGCACCCTTATCCTCCACGGCTTCGATCCTAGGGCCTCTCTCTGGCTCACAGGTTCCTTTTCCGGGGTTCTGAGCCTGGTATGCTGCTGTGGCATAGCAAGTGTGGCAGCTTCAGCATCCAGCCTGAGGTACCATCTTCTCAGTGGTGATAAGTTTCTGTATCAGAAAAAAAATAGGTTCACGCATACTTTATTATATGTCACTGTGCATGGTCGTAATGTAGGCATTAACAGTTAACATTGCAGAGCTTGTTACTGTGTTCTAGACAATACCTCTTTGAGTCCTTTTGAAATAGCAGTTTCATCTGAATTTGATTAAAATCCATTTTGCTCACAGCTGCCTGTTGTGCAGACTTGAGGATGGCAGGGTGAATTTATTTAGTCTTTGTTGAAAAACACTTCAAAACAGTTTGTCTACCCATTCTCATTACTTTAAAAAAATGTGCATGCATCCTTTGGAGAGAATGTTTATGCCTTCCAGCAGTAGTAATTACAGTAATTTTAATTTACTTTCTTTGTCCTAGATGGATTAAAGTTCTGAATGATAACCAGATTAGAGCACTTTTATTAATGCTTCTTAGATAGTCAAGTGGTCTTGTTGGGCAGACCAGTTTCTAATGAGGTCGTTTTGCTGATTGAGTTACACAGCCTCCACTATTCACTTTTTAGTTAATACTGCTTCCTTCCTTAACATGCCTTTTGTGATGGATGTTATATCAGTCAGCTATTGCCAAATATCAGGCAACCCTCAAAATTTTAGCGACTTCCAAAAAGGAAAGGTTTTACTTCTCACTAATAGTTTGTAGTTGAACTGAGGCATCTCTGCTGTAGGCCAGGGTCATCTGTAACTCGGCTAGGGTTGGTCTGTACCACCTGTCTCATTTTGGGGTCTATGTGGAAGGGACAGTAGCCATGAAGTTGATGATAGAAGCAGGAAAAGACAACCATGCATCGTGTCTGCCAGCATCCTGTTGGCCAACTCAGGTCACACATCCAAGTCCAAAATCAAGGGGCAAGGAAGAGTACACTCCATTCACCAAGAAGCCATGGCAAGAGTATCTTCCTCCTCTCCCTCCTCTCCCTCTCTCTCAAGAGAGAGAATTGGGACCATACATGGATGCATTCAGTCACGTTTACCAAGGTTCTTTTGAAGATAAATACAGGGAAAACTTGTAGGACCTCTCCCTAATGGAAGTGTTGAGTCTCAGTCATCAGTTGAACTGATTTCCCAATTCAGTCTTTGTTTAACACCTCCATGGGCTCATCATCGCCTGCCTCTGAAGCAGGTTATTCACTGGGATCTGCTCTCACTGTTAGGGGCTTCCCAGGTGGCTCAGATGGTAAAGACTCCACCTGTGATGCAGACCAGTTTCAATCCCTGGGTTGGGAAGATCCCCTGAGGAAAGGGATGGCTAGTATTCTTGCCTGGAGAATCCCATGGACGGAGGAGCCTGGCGGGTTACAATCCATGGGTTCACAGAGAGTCAGACACAACTGAGTGACTTTCACTTTTTCTCACTGTTAGACTGTTCTTCCCATAATCTTCCTTATTGTGACCTCCATCTGCAGTCCATCCATGGGTGGCCTCTCTGTGGCAGAATGGAGCAGGTCTGTTCCACAACTGTATTATATCAGAAGCCTTCCAAGGACACAGTGCCCCCTCTCATCTCCCCTGATTTTTCTTCCAGTGCCAATATTCTTTAGTCCCCCTACTGGTTCTTGTATAACACAGATTCTGAACTACCAACATCCAGTCACTTATTAAGGATGCACTCTTGTAATGAAAAAAACTCTATTATAAGAAATGAAACTGAATAACCCAGGTGGTGAGAAGGAAAGAGATTCTGTTACCAATCAGTGCTCACATCTTGTCTTCTGTCACCTCACTAAAAGCACTCGCTGCTGCAGATGCAGTGGATCATCGTGGTAACAGCCCCAATCAATATGGTGGTTTATAGCCTACCAAGTTCTTTCCTACATATTGTTCCTTTGGAGCCCCACTGTGATCCTCCTGGGATGGGGAAATTGTCGGTTTCCATTTCCTGTCTGAAAGGATCACTCAATTGAGAACTGAAGCTCAAACCCAGACCTGACTCTAGGACATATATTCTTGCCAAAATCATCTTCTGGTCATGGCTCTTCTTGACAATGCCTGTATACATTTTTTCTTGATTTGTTTTTTCATAGGCATGAATGATTAATTGGAAGAACTGCTGATGTTTTTTCCTGACTTGTAACTTGGGATTCTAGACATTAAAGATTATTTCTCTTTTTATAAGTTTTGTTTTTTAAGAATTGTCTTACAGGTTTCACAGCAATTCCATTGTTTCTTGGTATGCTTTACATCTCCTTTTTGCTCTCTGCATTTTAGCTCTTACAGAAGAAAAGCTGGGGTACATTGTGGCATACGGTACAGATAACCTTGTGTGCTCCAAGTTGCTACTTTAGTTGTCAGGTTAAGCAGTATCCTCTGCAGAAACAAAGAAGCATGGTGATAGAGTCCCTGCCAGTCCCCCACTTCAGTTTCTCCTGGACCTGAGAATTCAGCACAGTTTGAAGCACTGACTTTTGGCTCAGCAAAAATCAGTGACTGAAGATGAGTGGCACTTCTCATGGGTCATTAAAGACACTACAGAACCAGGAGGAAGATCACCTGCTTTTCCCTCCTTGGTCCTCTGCTCCTAGACTCGTGTTTGGTGATGAGAGCCACGTGACAGTTGCTGCCACATCCTCAGTGAGTCATACTCAACCTGTTATTTAGTCTTTTTTAAAACGTCCAGAGACAAGGGCCATTCAACTTCTCTTTGGCCTAGAGAAAGATGGGAACATTTTTAATTGTTTCAAGTTGAATCATTCGTAAGATATTCAGTATTTCCAAACCTTGAGACAGTGTCAGTCATATCAGATATGGATGAAATAATCTACTTTTAGTAAGAATGACAGTTTCAAATTTACCATAAGGTCACTAATGTCAAGATAATTCCACACAAATCTAGTACAGTTTGTTATTTTCTGGCTAGTTTATCATTGATGATATATAGGTATATAGCCAAAGGGCAGAAATACTCCTTTATTTGAAAACTCGTATTTCTGTTTCCTGCTGTGAGTATTCTAAAGTCACTTTCAGACACAGTTTGGGTTGTTTCTACACGTCGGCCAGTTGTTAAGCCCCAACCTTGGCAGAGATCGTACCAGGAGCAGGTGTGCCACCTGCCTTAGCAAATCTGGGTCAGCAGTAGGGAAAAAGCCTTCTGGGTGGCATGGGACCATCCCCAGGTCCCTTCTTGGCACGGGGAGGCTTCACCTTCTGTATAGGCATGCAAGCATGTCTTGGCTTTCTGCCACATTCGTAAGGTCACCTGCTCACACAGGCCACCTTTGTGCCCTGTTTGTGTGACGTGGCTCATACTTGAGAAGGTCCTTGCCGCCTGTGCCCCAGAGCACAGTTTTCAACCTGGGGTGTCACAGTAGGTGCCTGATGCAGAGACCTCTAATTAAAACTATCACTGTGGCACCTGTGGTTGAAAAGGGAAGGATTAGAAACATGTGCCATGCTGGGAACAGAGAAGGGGGAACCGCTAGTTTTGTTAAGTCTGATAAAAGCCCAGGTTTGCCTGTATTTTAAAAGCAAAGCGTGGATATATTGCTAAGAGATCACCCAGCCGTCCTGAGGCCTGACCTTGTCATAGTTGGAGCTTATACTGAATTCAACCATCTGGTTCATGATGAGAGCATTTAGTGGAGAATGCTGATGCTACCCTGTGGAATCGGTCCACTCCGTGCCCTCTGCAGTGCCGACAGCTATTCTAGTGGATGCTAATGCCGCTTCCTATTAATTTCCTTAATTTGCTCCTTTTGAAGGAGATGCAGCCTGAGTAAGGAAGAGAAGCTTCTAACCTGAACATTCAAAACATATCCTGTGACCTGTCTGCTCCCTTTGGCTGAGGACCAGACTATAGTATTTCCCTGACACTGGAAAAATAGTGTATTTGTTGACACTGGACATTGTTTCGGCAAAAGCTATCAGAAGAAAATATTTCTCTGTATCTTATTTTAAAAAGTGGTATTTCTTGTGTATAGAAATATAATCTAAGTTACTAATTATGTACTTTTCCTTGACCTTTTATTTCTAAATAGAGCCACTCTATGGTGCATTTAAAATTCCTTGACACATCCCACCTGTTTATCCAGATCTCCTGCGAGACAGGCTTCCACACTACAGCCTTTCATGTTTTGCTCCCTCCTAGCATGTTGTGCCACCAGCTTCCCCTTCCCAGTCTAAGACTCTTCTTTGCCCCATGTAGAGAAACTGTGGCTCATTCCAAAATCAGTAATTCCATAGATATTTAAAAGCTCTCACAGAAAATAGGGTATGATATGATGCAGCACACATTTGCAATAAAACTCACGATATTCAAAATATAACGGCTTTCAAATAAAAAAATAAATTAGGCAGACATTTGTGTTAACTTTCCTTCCTGCCAAAATGAAGTGTAGTTTAGAATGTCAGGAACCTTGCACAGTACATCCTGAGAATTCAACATTTCACAAATTGTTGACTTCAAAATGTAGCATCTAAAACTTCCATTGCAGGGGTGATTCAGTGGAAACATATACTTGTGGTTTTTCTCTATACTTCTGCTCAAATGTCTTTGGATCCCTGGTTTATTCTTGGTTATTCATTTGTGCAGGTGTTTATTTCTCTCCACCTGTTAATACTTAGTTACTGTGAAATCAGGGAGATTGAAGTAAACTGGGGCCCCAGATGTTAGTGGGAATGCTGACAATATTTCTAGTCTTTGACATGCAAAATAATGAAGAGAAATATCCTCTTCTCAGTGAAGGGATCAGTTATTCTTCACTGTCTGGTCCCAAACGGGGCAGTGGCATTTGTGTACCATCTAGTAGAACCATTTCTTGAAGTACATGTGTGCGTGCTGGGATGGAAAGGGCCGTCTTAGATTTAGGTGAGCTGCCCGGTAAGATCCCTTTTCTCCCAGGTCACTGGTCTATACAGTATTCATATACCTGTCAAATACAATGGCAGTGATTTTTATCTTGAAAGGATTTATGAGCCTATGCTTCAAGCAACTTTTTTTAATTATGAATTTCCACTATGGTTTTTGACACCAAGGTTAGCTAAAGAGAGGTGCACCATTGCAATAAAATGAATGATTTTTATCTTGGGTAGCCAGCTGTGCAGTGAAAAATTAAGATGCTCTAAAAGGCTCTGGTAACTTCATATCGTGCCAGGATGTTTGCAGTGTCAGCTGGATGAAAGGAGCCATCTGAGACAAATCCCACACCTCCGTGTCTCCCAGAGACCTGCCTTTCATACCCGTAGCAAAGCTGGACCTTTCATGCTCCGCCTGGCCGAGGCACCAAGGGCCCAGGACCCCTTCCTGCCAGAGGGAGAGAGAGCTTGCTGCCCCTGTTGTCTTTTTGGTCAAATAAGTAAATTTAATAATCATGGGGTCTCCATGATTTCTGTGTGTGCTGAGGTCTTTATTAGCTCAGTTTGTCTCAGGTGGACAGATTTACTTTAAAATGTCTTGAAAGCTACAGAGTGGGGCAAGTCAGAAAAAGACGAATACGACATGATATCACTTATATGTGGAATCTAAACAATAATACAAATGAATCTGTGTATAGAATAGAAACAGACTGACAGACACAGAAAACAAACTTAGCATCCCCTAAAGGGAAAAGAAAGGATAAATTGGGAATTTGGGATTATCAGATTCCCACCACTGTATATAAAATAGACAATAAGAACTTACTCCATACTCAGGGAACTATATTCAATAACTTGTGATAACCTGTAATTAAAAGAATCTGAAAAGTGTTTGTAGCTGGATCACTTTGTATACCTGGAACTAAGACAATATTGTAAACCAGCTCTTAATTAAAGAAATAAATTACAAGAGTGGATGTGTGTGTAACTGAATCACTTTGCTGGATACCTGAAATTTACACAGCTTTGTAAATCAACTATACTCCAATAAAAAGTTTAAAGTATGTAAATTAATACATAAAGGTCATGCTAGCAGTGCAGTGGTGATATATGTGGGCTTTCCCAGTTCGCCTGAGTTTGAATCCTGGCTCTTATCACTTTCCATTTTTCTAAACTCTTACTCTTTACCCACACTCTCAGTGTTGGGCCTCTTATCTGATAAATTGGGTTAATAATGGTTCTTACCTCATGGGGAGGATCATGAGGATTAAATGAAATGGCACAGTTGAACTATTCAACACAGTTCTACGTAATAGTAAATATTCAATAGATGCTAACTGTAATTATGATTTTAATGATTTTATTACTGCTGTTTCAAAAATGTGTCTTTTAGTGTTTTGTAAAGCCCTCCATTGGTGTTAACAATATGGATTTTTCAGAGATCTCCCATTTACACTTCAGAGAATTCCTTTTGATTTTTTTTTACTTCTTTGCCAAACCCCTCCTTGCCACCATCCAGACTATAGCCATTTGTTGGGAGCTCAGTTGGTTATCAATCAGATGGAGCCTAAAGAAAACACTTGGGATTGTTTTAATTGTGGTTTAAAGAGCTTTCTGTACTACTCTGTCTTATGAAAATGCCTGGAAGTTAAAACTAAACCGAATGTGAATAAAATCTTCAGCACACAGTCTTGTAGTCTGTGAAGAAGAAAGATGTTATCCAGTGATTAAGACTTTCTGAAAAGATTCTGGCTTATACCATATATATATTTTAAGTCAGGATATGTAGTCTGTTCTTTTTTGTTTCTACTCATTCTTGTAAATTGAAAGGAACATCAAAGCCAGACACCATTTGGAAATGCTTTTGCACTACCTTTGTGGACTGGTATCTCTTAAGCAATGGTCTTTTGTCATGAGAGAGACTTAGCATTTCTCTTTCAAAGGAAACCATTTTTCTAAATAAACTCTGCTGGTTGGATGCTCTTTTCTTTGCTTGAAACTGTCTCCTCCACCTGCCCGGGTTGGGTATTTGCAGTGCAGTGATCTTGGTCTCTCTTTGTTCTTCCATCCAGTGTGCCTTTGATAGCAGATGGTTTCCCGTTCTTTGGGAGCAAATCCAGACGACCTGAAGGACC
>SRVM01016745.1:0-25951 GCA_007570785.1 Antilocapra americana | reverse complement strand
AGTAAATTGCAGACCCAATAGTTGAACTAATTTTAATCTGACTCAAACGTCTTTGACTTTTTCCACTATGCCACTAAAAACACTGATGACAATTCTGTCATTGGTTGACTCTCAAATGCTTTCTAACATGTAGATTCCACATTTGGCGGATGTCCTAAATGGTCATAAAGTAAGCAACCAGGAATTAGGAGGAGATATGGGCAAAAGAGCAGATTAGAAAGAGGTTGAATAACTATTGGTGCTCAGTCACTTCAGTCATGTCCGACTTTTTGTGACCCATGGACTGTGGCCTGCCAGGCTCCTCTGGCTATGGGATTCTCCAGGCAAGAATACTGGAGTGGGTTGCCATGCCCTCCTCCAGGGGATCTTCCTGACCCAGGGATCAAACCTGAGAGGGTAACAGGCAGGAAGGCCAGGGGTCTCCAAACAGGAGGAAATAGGCTGCAAGCCTGAGACATTTTTTCTCTCTTAAGCGGCAGGAGGAAACAAACTAGCGATATTTTTCCCTTCTCTATACAAATTTAAAAAAGGTTTCTCTTAAAACACTGTGTTGCCATAAAGACACCTGGTCTCACCTGAAATTAACTATCCTCAAACCTTGAGTTAACCAATGCATTCTTCTTATGGAAATGTTTGTCTTAAGCTATGTTAATGTACTATGCATTTACCCCAAACTCTGTCTTTGATTCTGGAATTGGGCCACACCTGGTACCAATTGCCGCAGATTGCGCTTCACTGAGCACAGAGCCATCTCTGGAAGATAAAGAAGCAGTACTGGAAGAAGAGAAAAGTTGCCATAGGATATAGTCTCAGCAGAAAATCTTAGCTAACTTCTCTGATGCTGGATAGACTCCCACAGTTATCCCCATATAGGATGAGGGTGCTAGGCCCTCATACACATGATTTCACGTGAGCTACACTGGGTGGAGGGAAAGGTCCTGGGAGTGCTGACAAGTTTCAGATGAACCAGTTCTTAAAAGGCCTGACAGCTGAGGGTTGTTTGCCACTAGGCTTCCTGGGAACTAAATAAATACGTCTCTCCTTCCTAACAAGATATTTGGCAGAGCCTCAGCATCTCTTTCTTGGCAAGGTGTCTCACAGAGCATCAGTGTCCTTTCTAACTGCTAAGCCAAGAGGGACAGGATGGCTGGCTGTTTGGGTTTGGAATATCAGCAGCAGGATCTGTTCTTGAGGTCAGTGTAAGTGAATTATCTGTGTACAAATGATCAGTAAAGCCATGACCTGGTTATCTCTCTTCCCAAAGGGAGAAGGGAGATACTCAGAAAGAAAGGGTCTCAGACTAGGACTTGGAATCACAACAAATCAAGGAGGGGCATTCTGCAAAGGAGAGCAAGAGGAAGATTCCAAGAGAGAAATTTAAAAATTATCCTACTTGAATTCAGATTTTTCTTTTGAATATTAGCTATTTCCTCATTACTATTTTTGTTCTTGAATCATGTGGGTGGGCACTTAATAATTTGGAGTTCAGAGAACTTCAGGAACAGAAAAATTAAATAAGAAATGCTATATTTACCTCAGATGGAAATGAGGTTTCATTTCAAAGAACATGAATAAGTTTAAAAGGTGAAATGCTCATATAAATAGAGGATAAGTGTAGTGCCTTTCAGTGACTGAGTCTGGGAGATCTTGATCTGAATAGTAAGAAAGGTAACAACAAAAAATGAATTAATATTAGTATCAAATGGATTGTATTGTTGCTTGAAATATACATTCTTAAAATTATGTATGACTACAACCCTGACAAACTCACTTTGAGTCTTTTCCCAGTATATTTAGAACAAATGGATTCAGGTGTTCGGGAGTTCAGAAAGAACTAGAATCACTGTTGGTGCTCCTTCAAATTATATTTTAAAACAAACGAATTCTTATTTCACAACCTAATGTAGCTACTTTTAGAATTAAAGAAGGTATATGTTTATTAGAAGGAAGGGATAATTTTGATGGGCAGTGTAGAGGGTTTTTGGCATTATCTGCACTCTCTATGTCACATCATATATATATATAATATCTTATAGAAAGAATTTTTAATTGTGATATCTCTTTATATATTTTATATATAAATCAAGTTTTTAACTTTTCATTTTGAGATAATTATAATTTAACTTGCAGTTGTATAAAATACAGAGAGATTAGCTATACTCGCTATCCAATTTTTCTCAATTGTAAGATATTACATAGCTGTAGCATATATCACAATTAGGAAATTGACAGCGATACAACCCACTCACCTGATTGAGATTTCACTAGTACCACCTGTGTGTGTGTGAGAGTGCTTGTGCATGTATGAATGCATTTAGTTTTGTGCAATTTTACAATGTTTTTAAGATGCCACTATGTTTTTACAAGCATATGTAAATGGAATTTGTATTCTGACCTTTGAAATTCAGTTGAAATGCTTTTTTTGAAGAAAAAACAAACTCCTTGTAAACTACTCCTTGTAATTCCCTGTTAGCTCAGTTGGTAAAGAATCCACCTGCAATGCAGGAGACCGGTTCCATTCCTAGGTCGGGAAGAACCACTGGAGAAGGGATAGGCTACCCACTCCAGTATTCTTTTGGGCTTCCCTTGTGGCTCAGCTGGTGAAGAATCTGCCTGCAATTCAGGAGACTTGGGTTTGATCCCTGGGTTGCTAAGATCCCCTGGAGAAGGGAAAATGCTACCCGCTTCAGTATTCTGGCCTGGAGAATTCCATGGACTGTGTAGGGATTGCAAGAGTCGGACACTGATAAGTGACTTTTACTTTCACTTATGATTATAAAAAATAATTTACAGAGGACATACCTAGGATAAAGGGAAATTTTTAGTTTATAATATGTAGAGATATTATTCCAGGATGATTGTCTTCAGCTTTTTATGATGCATCTATGCAAAATATGTATTATTTTGAAGAAAGAAGGTAGTTACACCTAATGCCTATATTTTAGTATCATTCTAGCTTTTATCTTAGTAATTGCTGGTAGGTAAAGATGCCCTGATATTTTAGTTTTCCAAATCTTATACCACTGTCCAGTTGAGGAACATGTGTAAATCCATTCTAGATGGTTCAAAGAGGAATCTTACTTGTTTAGTTTTCTCAGGACACAGTTCTCACTACAAATTTTGAAGGACAAAAATAAACATACCCACCTATGTGTGTGTATGTATATATACCACATATGTGCATTCGTATGCACATCCACATAGACACACAAACTTCAGTAAGCTGTTTCTTCTGTTTCATGTGACAGTCAGTGCATATGTGTCAGTATAATGCATAATTTTCTGCTGAGTGCACAAAAGATACGTGAGGACATAGATCTCAAGAACTAATATTCTAATGTGACAATAATAGGACACATGCTGAAGCTCATTATTTAGATTCTAATTAACCACCTTAAAGGTACCAAAGTATCCATATGTTTCACATAGTATATTTTCCTTTCTTCATATATGACTAATACTCTTTCCTGTACTTAATTCCTTGAACAAATAAGTTTCTTAGACAAAAATGAGGCTTGTATATTTTAAGTCAGCATAAAGAAATTTGATTATCAAATTTGATTGTACTTAGAGACTTACATCAATACATTTCACCATCTTACTGTTTTCTAAACCATAAGTAAAAATCAAATATGCACTTTTGTGCATATCTTGCCTGCCTTCTAAAATCATAAAGCAAAAGAAGTAGAAAATAATAACTGTTTCTAGTGAGTGTTTTGAGAAGTTAAAAATTAAATGAACTATAGAATTGCCATAGATTATAACATTAATGTAAGTTCTTAATTTATGAGGTTAAATTTTTAAAAATAAAATCCTTAACTAAAATTCTCTTTAGTTGATACATTTGGAAAATATTTATAGTATTTTGTGTCCAATATTTCAAATATAATTTTGACAGTTTCTTGTCTCTTTGAGATGAGAAGGAAAACAAAGACATTCAGGATGTTGTTTTAACTTTCTTTTCAAAATGGTATAGATCAACGTCATCGTGAGAAATCTAAAAGCACTTCATGTGTGAGAATTTTCATACAGTATCTGGATATCACCATAAAGAGATTGTACAGAACTTTTGATCCCCATTTTTATAACTTTGCATATTTGTGAAAATATCTAATAGGCTATTATTTAATGTAGTTTGTAAAATTCTTTAATAAATAGATTATTAGAGTGATACACATTTGGAGAGAATTTTGGCTGCTATTCATGTTTTCACCATCTCCAAAAAATTTTGGCTCTGTTATATGTTAGTAAATTAAAATCTTATGCAGAGCTACAGCTTCATAAGAACTAAATATATCAACTGTGTTTTTCTGCATTATTGACATTATACTTGTTTATATGTTGTTAGTAATTATACGTTGCTTATAAAGGATATTATATAAAATATAGATTTAATTTAAAATTCATGGGGAAAACCATATGATTCAAAAAGAAAAGCAATCTTGACATTACTGAGTTATAAAAAAACTATAAATATGATTCTTAAAAACATGGAAATGTAATACAGACCTGAAGAATGACCTTATTTACTATTAAATTATTTGCATAATGCTGATAAAACATTCGCTAAGTTTTAATTCGCATATGGAGTTAAAATGCTCTCTTTAAAAAAAAATCAATAGGTCTGAATCTCTTTACTAATTTTTTACAAAAGAGTAAATGCATTTGCTACTGCTGGGCAGAAGCTAAAAGTGGATCTGAAAATGCTATGAAATTCACTGTTCATTTGGATAAAGTTTGAATTTTAATTTCAATAACCTCAACTGAGAAAAAGAAATACTATTAAATCATATTATTAGGTTTTTGTTTAATTTATATATTTACCTACTCTTGCTGATTAACTAAGGGGTTAAAAGCTGTCAGGGGGAAAAATATGTAAAACTGACCACAGATTAAATGTGTTTACTTGAATTCTGAATTCTGTGTTTTGACAGCTATAGAAATGCTTCAATAAATAGTAGAGCATTGATTATAGTTTAATTCTTATGAGACCTGTATGAAAATATAATACTGGAAGCTATGTTTTCCTTTTCACTATTAATGGTACCAGCCAATTCTCTTTCAATGTTTTTTGTTTGTTTGAGGGAGGCTGAAGAGGGAAGGTTATGAGTACCCAAATAACTTAATGAAAATTAAATTTAATAGAATCTAAAATGGAAATATATTTCCTAGAGTAAGCAAGAAAGTTTGCTTTCTTTCAAACCTGAGACCTTGGGCTTCTTAAAGGCTGAAAACGTACATACCTTATGTAGTTACATGGTAACTTATGTCAATCATGATACATAGCATAAAGTTGATGTTTAATTAATGTTTATATAATTGAATTTTACGTCAGGAAACAGAACTTTAAAATTAACATTTGTTTATACCATAATTTGGCCCAAACAAAAACATTGCCATCAAAAGACAATAAATCTATAATCTTGGTAGTGTGTTTTCTGCCTAACTCAAATTCTTTAGTGCTATGACTGATACAGCCATCAGTAACAGCAAACTGTGCTTTGTAACTTATGCAGATAGATAAGATTATCATAATCCTTGTACTTATGACTTTATTTTTTTCATGGTAAGACTAATACTTTAAAAAAATTATTAGAATATAGTTGATATATTCATACTATGTTGTGTTAGTTTCAGGTGTATGAAGTGAAAGTCGCTCAGTTGTGTCTGATGTTTTGTGATCACATGGACTGTATCCATGGAATTTTCCAGGCCAGAATACTGAAGTAAAGGTAGCCTTTCCCTTCTCCAGGGGATCTTCCTGACCCAGGAATTGAACTGAAGTCTCCTGTGTTGCAGGTAGATTCTTTACCAACTGATCTATTAGGGAAGCCCCTAGTTTCAGGTGTATAGCAAAGTGAATCAGATATGCATATATTCACACTTTTAAGATTCTTTTCCCCAAAATTTCATTACAGCATGTTAAGTAGAGTTTCCTATGCTATATAGTAGATCCTTAAGAATTATCTATTTTGTATATAGTAGTGTGTGTATTTCAATCCCAATCTCTCAATTTATCACTCTCCCTCACCCTCTGTTGACCATAGTTTGTTTTTTACCTCTGTGACTCTTTGTCTGTTTTGTAGATAAGTTCATTTATACTTTTTTTTTAATTCCACATATAAGCAATATCATATGGTCTTTCTCTGTCTGACTTCACTCAGTATGACAATCTCTAGCAATATGACAATGTCATCTTGGCAAGTAGTATGCCTAGTCTTTCAACACAACAATTAGTTGACCTAAAATGGTGATAGCACAGGAATGAACACACAAGTCAACAAAAATGTTTCAGAGATGCTTCAAGAAAATAATTTATTTATTGTTGCTAAATATATTCTGTAAATTCAGGGAAATCTTATTTGAAACTATGTGAAATAAGATGGATAATCTAAAGTTTAATACTAGAAAATTGGATGACATTGAAATGACTTGAAGTAAAATACTCAGCATCTCAGTAATCACATGGTTATATGGGAGCAAGAGTAGGAAAACAAAATCTTGGACTAAGAAAGAAAATATAGCTATATTTAAGGATTAACTATTTTTAATATGATAATATGCTACCCGCTTCTACATATATTTCCTCATCTGTGTGCCTGATAATTGCAGAACAGTATTGACACCCTAATTCTAGATGGTAAAATATTTGAGACTTGCTAAAGATCACATGGCTAGTGTGTGGTAGAGCCATAATTTTAATTCAGGTTTTTCATTCTAACTCCAAATTTATAACCTTGTACCATGAAGATAATTTGAACTTCAGATAGGCCAAAGAAGAGAGGTAGAGAAAGTGTACACACTTACTCATCATTTCTGGTGCTCTGCATTCCTTCTGTGGAGCTTTTTATCTGGATTATAGTACTTAAACCTGAAGGAATGCCTTTGAAATCTCTTGTACTGAAGTTTTGCTGGTGATGTATACATGTGAAAACATCTTTATTTCACCTTTTCCTTTTTCAGTGGTTCGTTCTCTCTATAGATCACAGTCAGCTGTGGAGGTCTAGACTGGCATCTCATAGGTGCAGAGGTATGGGATGGCTGCCTATATGGGTCCTGGTTTCCAGTAAGGGAGTTGGAAGGGAGCAGGGAGGGACTTAGATTGCTGGCAGAAGTAAATACAGATATGTGTGGGGTGGTAAGTGGTGAAATCTGCAGGGAGTCTGGGATGCCAGTGTTGACTCTTGTCTGTCTTCAGTGACAGAGACTCTGGAGTTGTCTGCAGAGCAGATGCCTGAGAACTATGATCATTCCCATTGTTTGGCTAATATTGGTAATTCCTGTTTTTCTTCCTTACTCCTAGCCATCTCACTTATGTCTCAGTTTTGCTGTTTTGTAGCTAAGGTAAAAGTCAAGTAAGGTGAGGGGAGCTTTGGTTAGTTAAGGAGTCTCTTCTTGGCTATGGGTGATGAGATGATGCAGGCAAAACAAGGTATTCTTCATATTTTTGGTGCTTATTCTCAAGTATTTTGTTCCACAGCATTGCTGAAGTTTCCTAAGTAGATTCCCAAATTCTCAAAGAACTGTTTTATGGTCATGGTTAGCTGTTTAATTGTTGATATCTGTGTGGGGATGGAGACCAGAATCTACTATTCCACCATCTTAATAATGGGAGTCTTCATTTCCTTTTTATAATCACCTTCCTCCCATTCACAATCCTTCCTAAATCTTGAAATCACTAATTTGTTCTCAATCTCTATAATTTTGTTATATCAAGAATGTCTCAAATGAAATCATTTGAGATGTAATATTTTGAGATTTTTTTCATTCAGCATAATTCCTTTGAAATCCATCCAAGTTGTTGAGTACATCAGTAGTTTGTTCCTTTCTATTGCTGAGGAATACAGATGTACTACAATTGTTTAACCACTCACTCACTCAATAATGTATAAAGTGTTGACAGTTTATGGCTGTTCTGCGTAAAACTTCTATGAACGTTTGTGTAGAGGTTTTTGTATGAAAATGAGTTTTCATTTGTCTGAGGTAATATGCTGAAGACAAAATTGCTAAACTTAGGTTAATTGTGTGCTTGGTTTTATAAGAAACTGCCTGTCTTCTAAAATATCTCTGCCAATTTTATCTTCCCACCAGCAATGTATGAGTGATTCAGTTTCTCCATGCACTTGCCAGCATTTAGTATTGTCACTAGTTTTTATTTTAGCCATTCTGATATGTGTAAACTGCTGCTTCATTGTGCTTAAAAAGCCAGATAGCCATTCATCTCTGATGGCTACTGATGTTGAGCCTTTTTCTCACATGTTCGCCATGTGTACTCATTTATGGGAAATATTGGTCCATGACTTTCACTAATTTTCTCAATAATTTTATTATTCATTTCATATTGTTTCCTGTGTTTCTGATTCTTCTTGTGAATTATAAAACATTTTTAGGATTCATGATTATTTATTTGTGATATGTTTTAATTATTATATTGCTTTATATAGTTTTCCTTATATGAAGATACATACACACATACACAAAGAGCCAGTCTACTGCTATAACTTTACCACTTCCAATGAAAGATAAAAACTTTATTTCCATTTCAGTTCTTTTATATTTGCCACTTTTTAAATATCATTGCTTTGATATCAGTTATTTTATTTTTTATTTGTTATTTTAATTTTTATTTGTATAAGTATTATTTAGAAACCTGATGGAAATAGTCTACTACATGTCTATTACATATTTATGCTCTTTCCATTGTTTTTTCTTTCTGATTCTTTGAGAGTTCATCTTATATCATTTTGTTTCTGTTTGAAGAACTTCCTTAGCCATTCTTCAACAGTAGGTGTTTGAATTTCCTTCATGTAAGGATTACTTTGTTTTTCCTTTGAAAGATTGAATATCTAGACAACAGGCAGGCAGTATTTTAAGACAGAACTCTACCCACAATATGTAGTAATGAGTCTAGGAATCCAAACCACAACCTCTGTAGCAGACAGACCCAGTCAAGACTTGATCAATAACTGACAGCTTTTTTTTGTCCTTGATTCCAGTGTAGGACCAAGTGGTGAAAACCAAGAGTGTTCTTCTAACTAATCATTTAGGATCCCCTGCTACTAGTTAACCTGCCTCTAGTTTCCCCATGTCAACAGTTTTCAATCAGGGCCTACCTGAAGGCTTCCCTTTGTGCCATTATGAAGGTTTTAATTTCTTGGAGTCTCTGCCAAATGTAACTGATGTTGTCAGACTCACTTGCTATGTAACAAGTTCTGAAGATATAGCTTTGCTTATTCTCATTTGGATGGTCTTTATTTAAATACCTTCATTCCTGAAGAATATTCTTGAAAGATGAAATTGACAGTTTTCATTTCTGTGATTAAAAAATGTTGTGCCACTTACTCTCTGATTTCAAATAGGAAATTTGCTGTAATCTGAACTAGGATTCTCAGGTAATCTGAGACATTCTATAGGTAATGTCTTATTTTTCTGGCTGTTTTCAAGATTACTTTTATTTAGTTTTCAGAAGTTTAATTTTGCTGTATATCAGTATGGATTTATTTGAATTTATCCTATTTTTGGTATTTTTTGGTTCCTGTAATCTGTAGGTTTATAAATTTCACTAAATTTGAGCTCAGTCATTATTTCAGCAACTTTGTATTTCCTTACCTTCTGAGACTCTAATGGTGTGAATGTTGTTTTTTGCTGTCCTATAAATTGTAGACGATGTTTTTCTTAAATTCTACCTTCTCTCTCATGTTCCTGTTGGGTATATTATATTGATCTGTCCACAGGTCCACTAATTATGTTATTGCTATACTTAGACCCAGTGGTTTGTATTTTGAAGTATGTGTTTTTCAGTTTTATAATTTCCTTTTCATCCTTAAAATTCCTGTTTTTGATATTTATGATTTGTTCTAGAAGATTAGCAGTTTCTTGTTTAAATTTTGTTATCATTGCTGCTTTAAAATCCTTGTTGTATAATTCCACCATCTGATTACTCTTGGTATTGATATCAGCTGTCTTTTCTCATTCCAGTTGTGATTTTTATACTTCTTGGAATGACAGATATTTTAAAATTGTTTTTCTGGGTATTTTGTCAAGTGTGTAAGGAGACTGTGGATCTAATAAAGTCCATTTCAGCAATCACTCTGTTTAGGTTTAGCATACAGATCTTGACATGTTTTTATGAGGTATGTTTCAGTTTTGTATTTGTTTTCTTTTAAACTGAAGTAAAGTTGATTTACAGGTTTTTTTTTAGTTTTAAAATATACAACATAGTGATTCAATATTTCATATTATACTCCATTTAAAGTTATTATAAAATATTGATTATATTCCTTGTGCAGTATATCCTTGAATCTTACTTACCTAGATTCCCTTTCTCTATCTTGCTTCTCCCTCTCCTCCTCTTCTTCTCTTACCTACTGGTTTGTTCCCTGTATCTGTCTGTGAGTCTGTTTTGTTATAGTCATTTGGTTTTCTTTTATTTTTTGAAGTACACACATAAGCAAAAACATACAGTATTTGTGTTTCTCTGATTTTCTTCATTAAGTATAGTACCTTCCCAGTTCATCCTTGCTGTTGGAAATTGCAATTTTTTTTCTTTTAGATTAGTAGTATTCCATTGTATGTATTCATGCATGTATGTGTGTGTTATCTCCAGCTTTGCTCCCAACCTCCCACCCCCTGAGAATATTTGTGGCAATCTTTCATTTTTCCACATAAATTTTAGAATTATTAGTTCTACTGTGAAGAATACTATTGGTATTTTGATAAGGATTATACTGAATTTGTAAATTGCCATAGATATTGTCTTTTAAACAATATAAATTATTCTAATCTTTGAATACAATATCTTTCCACCTGTGTCTTTTTCAGTTTATTGCATCAGTGGCTTACAGTTTCAAAGTAGAGGTATTTTACCCTCTCAGATTTATTCCTAAGTATTTTATTCTTTTTGATGTAATTCTAAATGGAATTGTTTTCTTAAATTCTCTTTTTGATGGTTTGCTGTTGATGTATAGAAATATAAGAAATTTCTGTGTATTGAATTTGTATCCTGCAACTTTACCAAATTTACTGATGAGTTCTAGTAGTTTTCTGGTAGCATCTTTAGGATTTTTTAAATGATAAGTTATCAGCACACAGTGAAAATTTTACTTTTTCCTTTCAAATTTGGACCCCTTTTATTTCTTCTGATTGCTATGACCAGGATTTCAAAATTATGTTTAATATAATAAGAATGGCACTCTTGTTCCTGCTCTTAGAGGAAATGCTTTCAACTTTTCACTGTTGAGTATGATAGCTGTGGATTTGTCATATATTACCTTTGTTATGTTGAAGTATGTTCCATACATACACATTCTTGCACCCTTGAGATAAATCCCACTTGGTTATGATGTATGATCCTTTTAATGTATTGCTGAATTTGGTTTGCCAACACTTCTTCGAGGGCATTTGCCCTTATGTTCATCAGTGATATTGGCCTGTAACATTTTTCTTCGAGTGACTTTGATACCAGCTTGATGTTTCCTTGCTGTTGCCACTTCTGAATGAGTTCAGAAGTGGTCCTTCCTTTGCAATATTTGGAATAGTTTGAAAAAAATACATGTTAATTCTTCTCTAAATATTTGGCAGAATTAACCTGTGAAGATCTCTTGTCTTGGACTTTTTTCTTTGGGGTATTTTTTTTAAATTACTGATTCAATTTCTTTATTAGCAATTGTTATTCCTATTTTCTATTTTGCTTTGGTTCAGTCTTGGGAGATTGTATATTCTAGGGACTTGTCTCTTTCTTCTAGGTTATCCATTTTATTGGCTTATTTTTCATAGTAATCACTTATGACTCTTTGTATTTTTATGGTATAGTTATCATCTCTCCATTTATTGATTGTCTCTTTGTCTTGATTCTGGCTAAAGGGTTAGCAGTTTTGTTTGTGTTTACAGAGAATCAACTGTTAATTGGATTGATTTTTTTTTTCCTCTATGACTTTAAGTGTCTATTTTATTTCTGCCATAACTTTGTGTGTTGTACTTTTTCTGATACTTTAGGTATAAGGTCAGGTTTTGTATTGGAGTTATTTATTTATTTATTTATTTTTGCTTCTTGAGGTAGACATACCTTTATAAACTTCCCTCTTAGAACTGCTGTTCCATGTATTTTTGGATCTTTTTGTTTTCATTTTTTAATTAATTAATTTTGAAGGATAATTGCTTTAAAGAATTTTGTTTTCTGTCAAAGCTCAACATGAATCAGCCATGCTGCTGCTGCTAAGTTGCTTCAGTCGTGTCTGACTCTGTGCGATCCCATAGATGGCAGCCTACCAGGCTCCTCCATCCCTGGGATTCTCCAGGCAAGAACACTGGAGTGGGTTGCCATTTCCTTCTCCAGTGCATGAAAGTGAAAAGTGAAAGTGAAGTCGCTCAGTGGTATCTGACTCTTCCCGACCCCATGGACTATAGCCTACCAGGCTCCTCTGTCCATGGGATTTTCCAGGCAAGAGTACTGAAGTGGGTTGCCATTATCCCCACCCTTTTGAACCTCCTTCCCATCTCCCTCCCATTACCACCCCTCTAGGTTGATACAAAGCCCCTGTTTGAGTTCCCTGAGCCATACAGCAAATTCCCGTTGGCTATCTATTTTGCATATGGTAATGTAAGTTTTCTTGTTACTCTTTCCATACATCTCACCCTCTCCTACTCTCTCCCCATGTTCATAAGTCTAATCTCTATGTGTGCTTCTCTATTGTTGCCTTGTAAATAAATTCTTCAGTACCATTTTTCTATATTCCATATATATGCATTAGAATACAATATTTATCTTTTTCTTTCTGACTTACTTCACTCTGCATAATAGGTTCTAGATTCATCCACCTCATTAGAACTTACTCAAATGTGTTCCTTTTTATGGCTGAGTAATATTCTATTGTGTATATGTACCACCACTTCTTTATCCATTCATCTGTCGATGGACGTCTAGGATGCTTCCATGTTCTAGCTATTGTAAATAGTGCTACAATGAACAATGGGATACCTGTGTCTTTTTCAATTTTGGTTTCCTCAGGGGATATGCCTAGGAGTGGGATTGTTGGGTCATATGGTGGTTTTATTCCTAGTTTTTGAAGGAATCTTCATAACATCTTCCCTAGTGGCTATCAAAATTAACATTCCACTAACAGGGCAAGAGAGTTCCCTTTTCTCCACACCCTCTCCAGGATTTCTTGTCTGTAGACTTTCTGTTGATGGCCATTCTAACTAGTGTGAGGTGATAGCTCATTGTAGTTTTAATTTATATTTCTCTAATAATGAGCATCTTTTTCAAGTGTTTGTTAGCCATCTGTATGCCTTCTTTGGAGAAATGTCTGTTTAGGTCTTTTTCCCACTTGTTGGGAATATGTGCACTTCCCTGATGACTCAGATGATAAAGCATCTGCTGACTATGCAGAAGACTATTTTGATCCCTGGGTCAGGAAGATCCTCTGGAGAAGGAAATGACAACCCACTCCAGTACTCTTGCCTGGAAAATCCCATGGACAGAGGAGCGTGGTAGGCTACAGTCCATGGGGTCGCAAAGAGTTGGGCATAACTGAGTGACTTCACTTCCCACTTTTTGATTGGGTTGTTCATTTTTCTGGCATTGAGTTGTATGAGCTGCTTGTATATTTTGGAAATTAATCCTTTGTCAGTTGTTTCATTTGCTATTATTTTCTCCCATTCTGAGAGTTGTCTTTTCACCATGCTTATAGTTTTCTTTGCTGTGCAAAAGCTTTTAAGTTTAATCAGGTCCCACTTGTTTACTTTTGTTTTTATTTCCATTACTCTAGGAGGTGGGTCATAGAGGATCTTGTTTTGATTTATGTCATCAATTGTTCTGCCTATGTTTTCCTCTTAGAGTTTTATAGTTTCTGGTCTCACATTTACATCTGTAATCCATTTTGAGTTTATCTTTGTGTATGGTGTCTGGAACTGTTCTAATTTCATTCTTTTACTTGTAGCATTCCAGTTTCCCAGCACCATTTATTGAAGAGGCTATCTTTACACCACTGTATATTCTTGCCTCCTTTGTCAAAAATAAGTTACCCATAGGTGCATGGGTTTATTTCTGGGCTTTATATTTTATTCCATTGGTGTATATTTGGTTTTTTTGCCAATCCCATACTGTCTTGATGACTGTTACTTTGTAATATAATCTGAAGTCAGGAAGGTTGATTCCTCCAGCTCCATTCTTCTTTCTCAAGACTGCTTTGGCTATTCAGGGTCTTTTGTGTTTCCGTATGAATTGTGAAATTTTTTGTTCTAGTTCTGTGAAAGCCATTGGTAATTTTATAGAGATTGTATTGAATCTGTAAATTGCATTTTGTAGTATAGTCATTTTCACAATAAATATTGATTCTTCCTACCCAGGAACATGGAGTCTCTCTCCATCTGTTTATGTCATCTTTGACCTCTTTTATTAGTGTTACAAATTTCTGTGTACAGTTCTTTTGTCTCCTTAGATAAATTTATTCCTAGATATTTAATTCGTTTTGTTGCAGTGGTGAATGTGATTGATTCCTTAACTTCTCTGATTTTTCATTGTTAGTATATAGAAATACAAGTGATTTCTGTGTATTGATTTTGTATCCTGCTTTGCTAAATTCATTGATTAGCTCTAGTAATTTTCTTATACTAACTTTAGGGTTTTCTATGTACAGTATCATGTCATCTGCACACAGCGAGAGCCTTTATTCTGTTCTGATCTGGATTCCTTTTATTACTTTTTCTTCTCTCTTTGCTGTAGCTAGGACTTCCCGAACTGTGTTGAATAACAGTGCTGAAATTGGACACCCTTGTCTTGTTCCTGATCTTAGGGAGAATGCTTTCAGTTTTTCACCATTGAGAATAATGTTTGCTGCAGGCTTATTATATATGGCCTTTACTATGCTGACGTAGGTTCCTTCTATCCCAGTTTGGAGGAGTTTTAATCATAATGGGTGCTGAATTTTTTCAAAGGCTTTTTCTCCATCTATTGAGATTATCATATAGCTTTTATCTTTCAATTTGTTAATATGGTGTATCACGTTGATTAATTTGCATATATTGAAGAATCCTTGCATCCCTGGAATAAACCCAACTTGATCATGGTGTATGAATTTTTTGAAGTGTTGTTGAATTCTGTTTGCTAAAATCTGTTGAGGATTTTTGCATCTTTGTTCATCGGTGATACTGGCCTGTAGTTTGCCTTTTTTGTGTTTGTCTTTGTTTGGATTTGGTATCAGGGTGATGATGGCCTTGTAGAATGAGTTTGAAAGCATTCCTTCCTTTGCAATTTTTTTTTTAAAGACTTTTAGAAGGCTAGGCATTAGCTCTTTTCTAAAATTTTATAGAACTCTCCTGTGAAGCCATCTGGTCCTGGACTTTTGTGTTTTGGGAGATTTTTGATCACAGCTTCAATTTCAGTGCTTGTAATTGGGTTGTTCATAACTTCTATTTCTTCCTGGTTCAGTCTTGGAAGGTTGAACTTTTCTAAGAATCTGTTCATTTCTTCCAGGTTATCTATTTTATTGCCATATAGGTGTTCATAGTAGTCTCTTATAATCCTTTGTATTTATGCATTTGTCTGTTGTAACCTCTCCTATTTCATTTCTAGTTTTGTTCTTTTGATTCTTTTTATTCCTTGATGAGTGTGGCTAAAGGTTTGTCAGTTTTGTTTATCTTCTCAAAGAATCAGCTTTTAGTTTTATTAATCTTTACTATTGTTTCTTTCATTTCTTTTTCATTTATTTCTGTTCAGATCTTTATTATTTATTTTATTCTACTAACTTGGGTTTTTTTGTTCCTTTTTCAGTTGTTTTAGGTATAAAGTTATGTTATCTACTTGATGGTTTTCTTGTTTCCTGAAGTAGGATTGTATTGCTATCCCTCTTAGAACTGCTTTTGCTACATCCCATATGTTTTGAGTTGTTGTGTCTTCATTGTCATTTGTTTTTGGAATTTTTTTATTTCCTTTTTGATTTCTTCACTAACATGTTGGTTATTTAGAAACGTGTTGTTTTATCTCATTGTGTTTGTGTTTCTTACCAATTTTTTTTTTCTTGTAACTGATATCTAGTCTCATAGCACTGTGGTTGGAGAAGATGCTTGATACGATTTCAATTTTCTTAAATTTACTGAGGTTTGATTTGAGACCCAAGATGTGGTCTATCCTGGAGAGTATTCCATGTCTATTTGAGAAGAAGGTGTATTCTGCATTTGAATGGAGTGTCTGAAGATATCAATGAAATCCATCTCATCTAATGTATCACTTAATACTTGTGTTTCCTTATTAATTTTCTGTTTTTGTGATCTGTCCATTGGTGTGAGTGGGGTGGTAAAGTCTCCTACTATTGTGTTACTGTGAATTTCTCCTTTTATGTCTGTTAGTGTTTGTCTTATGTATTTAGGTGCTCCTATGTTGGGTGCATAGGTGTTCACAATTTTTATGTCTTCCTCTTGAATTGATCCTTTGATCATTATGTAATGTCTTTCCTTATCTCTTGTAATATTCTTTATGTTAAGGTCTATTTTGTCTGATATGAGGATTGCTACTCCAGCTTTTTTTTGCTTCCTGTTTTCATGGAACATATTTTTCCATCCTCTTAGTTTCGATCTTTATGTGACTTTAGGTCTGAAGTGGGTTTCTTGTAGACAGCATATACATGGGTCTTGTTTTTTTAATCCATTCAGCCAGTCTGTGTTTTCTGGTTGGAGCATTTAATCCATTTACATTTAAAGTAATTATTGATATATATGTTCCTATTGCCATTTTAATTGTTTGGAGTTGATTTTGTAGATCTTTTTCTTCTCTTGTTAAAAGGACTTATATAATCAAGAAATACATTTGTTGTAAAGCTGGTTTGGTGGTACTGAATTCTCTTAACTTTTGCTTGTCTGAAAAACTTTTTATTTCTCCATCAATTTTGAATTAGATCTTTGCCAGGTGTAGTAATCTTAGTTGTAGATTTTTCCCTTTCAGTACTTTAAATATATCCTGCCATTCCCTTCTGGTCTACAGATTTTCTGCTGAAAGATCAGCTGTTAAGCATATGGGGTTTACCTTTATGATGCTTGTTGCTTCTCCCTTGCTGCTTTTAATGATTTTCTTTGTGTTTAATCTTTGCTAGTTTGATTAGTTTGTGTCTTGGCATGTTTCTCCTTGGGTTCATCCTGTATGGAACTCTTTGTACCTCTTAGACTTGATTAACTATTTACTTTTCCATGTTGGTGAAATTTTCAACTATAATCTCTTCAAAAATTTTCTCATACCCTTTCTTTACTCCTTTTCTGGGACACTATAATTCTAATGTTGGTTCATTTGGTATTGACCCAGAGGTCTTTGAGACTATCCTCAGTTCTTTTCATTCTTTTTACTTTATTCTGCTCTTCAGAAGTTATGTCCACCATTTTATCTTCCAGTTCACTGATTTGTTCTGCTTCAGGTAGAACAAATTGTTCTGCTCTTGAGTCCTTCTAGAGTATATTTAATTTCAATAAATGTGTTGTTGTCTCTATATATTTGTTGCTTAATTCTTCCAGGTCTTTGTTAATTGATTCTTGCATTTTCTTCATTTTCTTTTCAAGGCTTCTGATCATCTTTATCATTATTTTGAAATCTTTTTCAAGTAGTTTGCCTATTTCCTCTTCCTTTATTTGGACTTGTGTGTTTCTAGTTTGTTCCTTCATTTGTGTAGTATTTCTCTGCCTTTTCGTTATTTTTTTAAAACTTATTGTGTTTGACGTCTCCTTTTCACACACTTCCAGGAAAGTTGAATTCTTTCCTTTTAGTTTCTGCCCTCTGAAGGTTGCTATAGTGGTTTCTATAAACTTCCTTTAGGGTGAGATTTGTGCTAAGCTTCTTTTGTTTGTTTGTTTTTCTTCTGATGGGCAAGGCTGAGTGAGCTGTTAATCCTGTTTGCTGGTGATGTTGTTTGTATTTTTGTTTTGTTTGTTTAGATGAGGTGTCCTGCATAGGGTGCTACTGGTGGTTGGTTGATGCTGTGTCTGGTATTCAGGTGGTTTCTTTTGTGTGAGTTCTCACTATCTGATACTCCCTAGGGTTAGTTCTCTGGTAGTCTGGGGTCTTGGAGTCAGTGCTCTCACTCTAGAGGCTCAGGGCTTGATCATTGGTCAGGAAAGAAGATTTACAAGTGGTTTGTTATGGCATTAAGTGAGATTAAAACAAATATACAAAAATGACAAAGCAAAGATGAACCCCAGACAAATGGCAGTTAAAAAATCAGGCAAATAATTAAAATAATGGAATGTACACATATACATATACACTCATGAACAATATCAAAACAGTTCAACAAAAATAAAGTACAGTATATTGACCCGGCAAACAAGGAAATCTACAATTATATTTACCAGTTAAGAGCAAAACTAACTAAAGCACAAACTAGAACACAATATTAAAGCAAAGTACCAAATGGGGAATAAAGCAATGAAACAAAACTAACAAATATTTTGAGAGGGAAGGAAAGAAAGAAAAAAGAGAAAGAATAGATATGCTAAGTTCAGTAGAGGTAGATGAAGAAGATTTATATACATTAAAGATTAACTGCAAGGGGAAAGAACAGTAGGAAAGGGAAACAAAGGAATAAATGTAGAAAATACAATAAGTTTTAAGAATTTATAATTATAAAAATTGAAAAGAAAAAAGAAAAAAAAAAAGAAGGAAATCTGCGTAGAATTGCAAAAGCCCAAAGTAGAGGCAGATTTTTATAACAACAATAAAAAGTGTTACTGAATATACACATGTACATATACACCCATAAGCAAAGTCAAAAGTCCAACAAATGTAAAGTACAATAGATTGATGAGTGAATAAAGGGAACCAAAAATTATATCTACCAGAACAAAACTGATTATAGCACAACTGAAAAACAAAACTAAAGCAAGGTGCCAACTGGGGAATAAAGCAAAGGAAATAAAACTAACAAATATGTTGAGAAGAAAGAAGAGAAAGGAAGAACAAAGAATAGATATGTAATGTTAAATAGAGGTAGATAAAGATTTATATACGTTAAAGGTTAACTGCAAGGAGAAAAGAACAGTAAGAAAAGCAAACAAAGGAAGAAATAATAGGTTTTAAAAAGTTAAAAATTAAAATTAAACAGAAGGGAAAACACCACAGAACTTCAGAAGCCCAGCACTGAGGTAGAGGTTTATAACAACAGTGAAAGATATGACTGTGAAAATAAAAAACAGCTCAAAAGCTTAATTGGATTTCATAGTGCCAATAAAATCAACAACTACAACAGAACAAGGTAAAAAGGGGGAAAAATCCAAAATAATCTACAGAACAAGTCAAAACATAAGAAAAATAAATGTTTTTCTTGAGTCAGTGCTGTCAGAATTCTTTCCCTTGCTAGGAGCCACAGTCCACCTTACCTCCCTAGGATGCCCTCCAACACTGACCTGCTATGGAGGCAACTCAGATTCTAATCTGGCCCTACTCCTATATGTTCTTGCCTCCAATATCCACATCTATCAGAACTAGTGTGTTTTCTTTTGTGGGAGCTTTCAATGACCTTTTATGTATTCCATAGACAACAGAGTCTGCCTAGTGGGTTGTGTGGATTTAATCTAGTTTGTACAGCTGGTGGGAATGTTTGGGGTCTTTTTCTTAGCCACACTGCCTCTGGGTTTCAACTGTGGTTTTATTTCCACCTCTACATGTGGGTCATCCACTGGGCTTTGATCCTGAGGCTGTCCTGGAGGACTTAGGTTTGCCCCTGTGAGGGCCAGGTGTTGAGGTGGTGCAGCTGCTTGGGTCGCAGGGGTTCTGGCAGCACCTGGCATGCAGGGGAGTTAGTGGTTAGGATAGCAGAAAATATAGTGCTCTAGAAGGGTATGGCAAACATTATCAGCCAACATGCTCCAGTATTGTTGCCTGGAGAGCCCCCGTCCCTGACAGAATCCTGGCAGGCCACAGGGTATAGGGTCACGAAGAATTGGACATGAACAAAGCAACCCTGTGTGCATAGATGCAAGAGTTTTTTTGCCTGTGGTAGCTCTGCCCCAGTGAGAGTTGAGTGTGAAGGTGGCACAGCTGCTTGGCTTGCAGGTCCCTAGTGGGTCCTGCAGGGACATGGACTACCCCTGCCACAGGAGTTATGGCCCTATCAGTGTCTTTTTCCCAAGCCTCTTATTGCTGGCAATTAGAAGGCCTCTTTGGCCAGCCTGGTTGATTGTGTGGATTTAATCTGCAGCTTGCACAGCTGGTGGAAAGGCTTAAGGTCGTCCAAAGCTCCACCCATTCAGGCACTTAGAGGGATCCTTTGCCTGGGGTCTTTCTCTGTTGTTCAGCGTGTCAGGCACATACAGGGGCCCCCCTGGCTGAGGTCCTACTCTGTAGACTGGTGCATCAGGCACTTAAGGGGCACCCTGGGTGGGGTCCTACTCTATAGTTCGGTGCATTTGGTGTTTGATGGGCCAGCCTCTTTATTGTTCAACTGCAGATGCTGGTGAAGGGGGAGGGAGAGAGGCCATGGTGATGGCTCCACCCTCCACACCTGACTCAGCAGTATCACCTCCCTTCCATGGCTGCCTGGCTTTCCTCCACAGGCATTTCCCACCATGACCTCCTCCCTCACATCCCCTCAGTATGTCTCTCCACAGTCAACAGCAGCCCTCGCCCTGGGGTTGCTCCACAATCCCTAAACTCAAGCTCCCAGCTGCTGTGCCTTCCAGGGGACCAGCCTTCCTGTCAGGGACATGTGTGGCTGCCGCAAGGACTGTCTGATTCTCATTCCATTTAGGCTGCCACAGACCAGCTGTTTCACTCTCAGCCTTAAATGTTTCTCCTCTGACTCAGACAACTGCCCAGTGTGGGGTTCAGACCCCTGCTTCAGTTCCCCCACCCGCTGAGGGCAGATCCAGTCTTACTAACACTCCTGTTTGTCCCCAGTTCCTTCATGCTGCCAAGTTTTTCATGATTCTATATATTCTTTTCCACTGGTCAGGGACTCCTGTATGCTCTCAGCTGGTGTTTTGCATGCACTTCTGTGTCTGAAGGTGCATTCATGATGTATCTGTGGAGAGAGATGTACTCCACGTTCATCTACTCCTCTGCCATCTTGTCCCATCACCTGTTTTCATTTTTATTTGTCTCTAGGTTTTGTATTTTTCTTCTTTGATTTCTTCAAGTTAAGTAGCATACTAGTTAGGATCCACAGGTTTGTAGTTTTTGCAGGTTTTTTTTTTTTTTAATTGTAGTTGATTTCTAGTCTCATAGTTCTGTGATCAGAAAAGATGTTTGATGATTTCAATTGTTTTAAACATACTGAGCTTTGTTTTGTGGCCCTGTATGTGATATATCCTGGAGAATGTTGATGTGCACTAGAGAAAAATAGTCTTCTGTCTTTCTCTCTATATATATGTCTGTTTTGTCTAATTTATCATGTAAGGACAGTGTTTCCTTATTGATTTTTTTTTTCTGGATAATCTACCCACTTATATAAGGGGGTTGAGATGCTAAATTCTCCTACTATGGGTTACTAACATTTCTTTCCCCTTTATGTCTGTGTTTAGTTTCTGCTATATTGGCTGCATATATATTTATAATGGTTATATATTATAGGATTGATTCCTTTATCATTATGTAAAATCTTTTATTATCTCATTACATTCTTTGTTTTAAAGTCTGTTTTGTTTGATATAAGTATTGCTGCTCTGACTTTATTTTCATTTCCATGTGCATGAAATATACTTTTGTCATCCTCTCACTTTCAGTGTGTCTTTAGATCTGAAGTGACTCTATTGTATAGTGTGTGTGTGTGTGTGTGTGTGTGTGTGTGTGTGTATATACACACACACACATATACTCTTATTTTTATATCATTCAGCCACTCTGTTTTTTGATTGGAGCACTTTCTCCATTTACTTCTAAAGTAATTATTAATGGGTATGTACTTACTGCCATTTTGTTAATTGTTCTGGGATTGCTTATATAGTTCCTTTTATTCCTTTGGTTTTCTTTGCTCTTGTCCCTTATTTCACCATGTTTAATGTTATATTCCAATTCCTTTCTCTTTTTTGTGTGCATGTATTATTTTTGATTGCCATGAGGTTTATATATAGCAATCTCTCTATATCTATATTAATATACAGATACATATATAATTATTTTGGAATACTGACCTCTTTAGTTCAGATACATTTTATCAACCCTGCATTTTTACTCCTCCTGAAGTTACTGTTTTTACTTAATATTTTACATCTTTCTGTGTATCCTTTAACAAGTTATTTTGCATATATATAGTTTTATTTTTTGTCTTTAAACCTTCCTTTTTATTTTATCAATTTGCTTTACTTGACCACAGTTCAGCTGGAAACCTTACAAACCGGTGAATTGTATATAAAAGCCACCCAGTACTTACTCCCACCTCACTGGGCAACATATATCTCATAATAGTATTGTTTCTGTCTCAGATCACACTTTTATATATGTTACCAAGTCAATCCTACTTTGAATATGAAGTCTTCAGTAGTGATTTCTGAACACTTTTCAGCTAAATTTTATTATCCAATAAAATCTCTAAAGCTTAACACTAAAACCTGTATGATTGCATCTGGAAATTGCATTGGAAGAAAAAACAACAACAAAAAATGCTATGGGAAATTAGTCCTACACCTTGATGCCTAAGCCTTTGCTTGATAATGGAATACCCCTATTTAAGTAATGCTATTTTTCTATGGCATATTCATTTTTAAATTATGTATTTTTGAGAGCTTTCAGTATTTGAGCTGTTGTCACACTTCATTTAAAATCATGTTTTCAGTAGCCTTAGGGAAACACCATTCTCACCATTCTAATTGATATGTTTGTCTAGAGTATCAGTTCAGTTCAGTCACTCAGTCGTGTCCGACTCTTTGTGACCCCATGAACCGCAGCACGCCAGGCCTCCCTGTCCATCACCAACTTCCAGAGTCCACCCAAACCCATGTCCATCGAGTCAGTGATGCCATCCAGCCATCTCTTCTCCTCCTGCCCCGAATCCTTCCCAGCATCAGGGTCTTTTCCAATGAGTCAACTCTTCGCATGAGATGGCCAAAGTATTGGAGTTTCAGCTTCAACATCAGTCCTTCCAATGAACACCCAGGACTGATCTCCTTTAGGATGGACTGGTTGGACCTCCTTGCAGTCCAAGGGACTCTCAAGAGTCTTCTCCAACAACAGAGTTCAAAAGCATCAATTCTTTGGCACTCAGCTTTCTTCACCATCCAAGTCTTACATCCATACATAACTACTGGAAAAACCATAGCCTTGACTAGATGGATATTTATGCACTAAATCAAACATCCCATTACACAGTTTAACTGAAGTTGCTCAGTCGTCTCTGACTCTTTGTGACTCCATGGATGGTATGGGCTACAGTCCAGGGATTGTAGACTCCTTTGCCCATGTGATTTTCCAGGCAAGAGTACTGGAGTGGGTTGCCATTTCCTTCTCCAGAGGATCTTCCCGACCCAGAGATCGAACCTAGGTCTCCTACACTGTAAGCAAGACACTTTACCATCTGAGCCACCAATGTGTCATTAAACAATGTATGTCCTTAATAAATGAAGTATAATATTCATCAAGAGGGTGGTAAAGAATAAAGAAAATATTCTAAAATTTGTGATTTGATATTTCCTAGACTTGTTGCTTATGTGTGTTCTCAATGTTTTTAGTGGAAATATTGCCAAAATATAGTAATAATATAGTTGTTGATGGGAGCAAAGAGGAGAAGGGAGAAAGGAAGAGACATTTACCTAGGATTGATGTAGTGATAGAAAAAACATAAATTATGTTTTCATTCAATAGCCTGAGAATTTTCTCTGCCTGTCAAGTTATTGTCAATATGTTTGTGATATGACTCTCTAAAATGCAAAAGATAAGCAGTCTATTTACTTGTGAAAACTAAGAATATAATGTTATTTAGAGTTTGGGGAATTATTTATAGTGTTTGTTCACAATTAGTCTTCAATAGGAAGTGTCATATTCTGATGGGGTAAAGGGAAATAAAAAGTTGTTCATCTTATTACCATTTACTATAGGAATGAGTTGTTGACATTAAAAATATCTCTCCTGTGTCACATTACCATAACCTAAGTTAGTATTTCCCAAAGAAGCTGATGGTAAAATTTTAAACGTGTTAGTAAGAAGGAGCTTGTTTTTACTTCCGTTTAAATATTTTCATCATATCTATGTTAAATATATTTCATTATATGTAAGTGCAAAAGCTTTGAAAAAGCAAGCTTCATTTCGTAAAGGGAACCATCAGGAATCCAAAAAATTTGGAGCAGTGTTGTATAAAATAAATTAAGACATTTCTGGCCTCATAATTCATCAGGATCATTTACTTCTTGAATCTACTTAATGTTTCATCCTAACCTGTTGAATTACAACGTCTTTGGATGCTTCCGAAGTTTTCATGTTACTGTTGCTAAGTTTATAGTTCTTTAAAATTGGGCAAAATAATGGAATATTTTTAAAACAGGAAGGCAAAATAATGTTTTATGTATAAAAGGATTTTCTTTATGTTTCATGTCTCAAGCATATATTTTAAAATTAATTGGTTTGTGTGTGGAAACATAATTTACTATCTGCACATCAAGTATATTTAGTTGAAGAACATAAACATATCTCCTATACTTCTAGGCAAATTTTAAGGAATTAAAGAAGTTTAAAATAATATTTTTAATTAATAATGCACCCAATATGAGATTGCCTAAATATACAAAGCACATATTAACAAATCTAAAAGACTAAATTGATAGCAATACAACAATAGTAGAAAACTACCTATGTTCAGTAATAAACACAAGCAAATGTGAATAGCACTATATAGACCTAGCAAACACAAGCAGAACTTTGCACCCAACAACAGAATAATATCTATTCTCTTTAGTCACACATGGAATGGTCTCAAGGCTAGATCACATATTAAGTCACAAAAAGTCTTAACAAATTTATTAGAATATAAACTTTGACATTTATCCACCAAATTGAAAATTTACTTGTCCCAGTTACCAACTTATTTGTGGAAGCAAGCCTTCAAAATTTTCAAAATTTATGAGAAATTAACCATAATTTGAAGAAAATGAATGTAATATGTAATTTAGTGATTTTTAACTGTTTCACTTTAAATTAAATAATAAATATTCAATTTAATATTGAATAATATAATATTGAATAGAAACAATTACAAAAAGTATGACATTTAATACAAATACATATAAATCATATAATGAATTTTTGTTAGTGTTAGGCATCCTGTGAAAATGCTGTGCATTTCTACAAAATTGTTATTTTACTCATTATTCAGTATTATATCTCACAGTAGGAGATACACTATGCTCAATTTATATCCAAATGATTATTGAAATACAAAAGCTTTGAATGCATTCTATATTTGCACATCTACATTTGGAAAGTCCTGTTCTTTCCTATCTGTAATAACTAAGAGCTGCCACTGTTCCATTGGAGATACCACTCTACAAATATTAGAGAAGGTTGTATGAGAATACATACCTGTATGTATCATAACTGTAGCCAGGACTGAATCTGTCTTGTGGGATGTTTTCTCCTAATCCACGGAGAGACTAGTGACACAACTCAGAATGTCATCAACAAAACTGAGATGGAAAAGGGATGTGCATAGTTCAAGGTACTGTCTACCAGTTCAACTGGCCAATTTCTGTCTTAAAACTAGATACACTATTCCTAAAGGAAGGCAAATGTTTGCTATATGAGAGCCATCATAAGTAATATTTCATCTATCTGTCTGGTAACAATTCTAACTTCTTTGAGTTTGGGAAAGTTTGGAGTAGTTTTCAAAGTAGAAAGCATTTAGATTATGTGGTATATTTTTTACAAAGTGATTTCTGTTTTAATATCTTAATCCCAGGTTTCAAATTAAATTGGGATGCTCATAGAAACAAATATTTTATGCAGCTCTGCCTTTAGTGCTTGTATCTCTGTTAGGTAGGTTTCTTGAAGAAA
>SRVM01016732.1:0-16711 GCA_007570785.1 Antilocapra americana | reverse complement strand
AATTCTAGTTTGTTTTTATAGCTGTATTAAAAGAACCAAAATGATTGTGTTTAGTAAAATTTAACACCCTATGACTATTACAGACTCCAGGGAATGAATGAAAATGAATAGTCTTATATATAAGATTTAGAAGCTCACACTGAAGTCTGTTCAACACTGTAGTCAATAAAATCAACTTTACTATTTGATATGATATTTTATTATTTGATCTAATACCAAAATTAGGAAAAATATATTTCATTAGCTTAACTTTTTCAGAAGAATCTTCAGCCAAAAGATAGCACCAGCACATTTTAATGATGATAAAGATCTTAGATTAAACACATTCCTTTCTATTTACAAAAATGATATGTTGTGAAACATCAAGTGATTGATTTGTGATTATTATCTCATGCAAATATAATATATTCTATTTGGTAGAGAATAGCAGCATGGTACCATTAATAATTTCCTTGTAGAGGGTATTGAAACTGCATCTGAGGAGGGAATATTTAATCAAGACTTGAATGATAGGAAGGAAGCAACAAAACAGAGATATGGGTAAGGGTTTTCCAAGAAGACTTGATACTAAATTTATTGATATTAGATTCAGCTTGGAATATTTAAGGAGAAGAAAAAGGTTAGTGAGATTGATTATAACGACTGGTGGCAGGAATGGAAGGAGATTTATCAGGGGAGCTATTCAGAGGTCTAATAGGTTATGATAAATTGGTTAATATTCTGGGTATTCTGAGGAGCCATTGAAGTCTAAGTAAGGGTCTGACATAATTTTATTTACCCTTAAGAATTTTTAATATGCTTGTATATGGAATAGGTTATGACCAAAATAAAGGCAGAGATACAAGATACCATTTTGTTTAGTAATCCATACAAGAAATTATGGTTTGAATTAGGTAGTAGTAGAGGAGACAGGCAGGCTACAGTCTGTGGGGTCACAAAGAGTTGGGCATGACTGAACAACTTTCACTACTATATTAGTGGTAGAATTATTGGGATAGGCTTCCCTGGTGGCTAAGATGGATTAAGAAAAGTTTATAGTTAGTGGGGTCTATAGAATGCATTTCTAGATTGCATTTATAATATGAGGAAAGAGAGGAATCAGAGATATTCCTTGGTCTGGGGCCCAAAAAGGTAGATGAAGGATGGTACAGTTTATTGAAATGGGAAAGCCTGGAGGGAGCAGATTAAGAGGTGAATAGTTTTAATATGATTTTTTTTTTATGTTGGAAGCTACTGTTGGAGATACACTTTGAAATGTCTAGTCAGTGATTAAATATTGACCATGTTAAAGTTATGATATTGGATGAAATGGTTTAAGGGAAACTACTAATATATATTAAAGACAGAAGGAACAAAATAAAGTTTGACTTGCTTCCAACACTTAAATAAAAAGCAAGTTAGGAGGAAAATAAAATACTACAGAGGCCCAGAGAACAAAAGTGTTTTCAGAATGAGGGAATGTTCAGTTGTATCCAATATTAAGAGGATAAGTAAGACGTAGACAAAGGATTCACCGTTAATTTTAGCAAATAAATGTCATTGGTAAACTTGAAAGGATCATTCTTATTGAAGTGATGTGAGTGAAGGACTAGCTGAGGAAAGAATGAGTGGTAATTTAAAGGACAAAAAATACAAAACACATATTTTTTCTAAGGAATTTTCCTATGAAGGACAGTAGTATTAATATAATTAGACTGTATTTGGCATATAAGGTATGTTCATTAAAATGTCTAGTAGGAAAAAATATATATACATACGTTCCCTAGTGGCTCAGAGGGTATACATACATATTATGTATTTAATGATATAGACAAAAAGGAGTAAATGTCATTGTAGGAACCAGGTAATATTCACCCTTGACAGCAACTTTAAGAATCCTCTTAAAATTCCCTTTGCATATATAAATACTTTTTGACTTTTAGATTTGTCACTGTCAGGAATATAAGAGCTCTTAGGAGGTAAATTTCATTTACCTGAGTCACTACTGATAAGATCATCATTTCTAGATCAATAGATCTATACAGTGATACTCATATGAAAGTTTCTTTTACATTTTTAATATCCAAATCATACAAACACTACAGCAAACATCATCAATATGTTATTCTTTAGTAAAAAAAAATAATCTCAATTAAAGTGTAATAGTCATCAATAATTAGTTTGTTTAGGAATACCATGACCTAGTAAATATAAAAATGGCAATCCTTACAGAGGAAATCCCAACCAAGTGTGTTCATAAAACAATTGGTGCTCTATTTATAAAAATATCATTGGAGTTAACAAATTATCTATCTATCTATGATGGTGGATTGAGCTAGATAATAAACACATACGCATGTACACTCTGTGGTCTGACTTCTATTATTTCAAATGGCCTGTTTACTGACAGTGTGCTGGGCACATTATTTTTTATATGAATATCAGATTAAAAAATTCAAAAGGATCTACACTGATTTAACAAGGGTAATGAAAGTAGAAGAGGATTATTGTAGGACACAAGTCTCAAATTGGCAAGCTAGAAATTTCTCCAATCCCAAGAACTTGATGTTGCTTAGAATATGAAAGGCTCATCATTCTTAAACATTCAACTTTTTACTCAGACTCAATTCCTTTCTCCTTGGGTTAAATAAAAGCTTCCTCATAAAGAGAAGTTGCTCAGTCGTGTCTGACTCTTTTTGACCCCATGGACTGTGGCCCACCTGGCTCCTCCATCCATGGGATTTTCCAGGCAAGGATACTGGAGTGGGTTGCCATTTCCTTCTCCAGGGGATCTTCCCAATGTAGGGATTGAACCCAGGTCTCCCACATTGTAGGCAGACACTTTTCTATCTGAACCACCAAGGAAGTCCTCAGTGGAATTCTAGCACTAGATATCTATTTCTAAATCCCTGTATTATACTTGTACATATTTTAAACAAGGTAAAGCTGATTAAAAATCTCTATGTAGCACTGAAGACTTTGAAATTTATAGTATCCTTTCAAAATCTATATGAAAGACCTTCATCCTTTGACTAAATACACATATTTTCAATCACTCAGTTGTGTCTGACTCTTTGCAACCCCATAGACTGTAGCCCGCCAGGCTCCTCTGCCCATGGAATTTTCCAGGCATGAATACTGGAGTGAGTTGCTATTTCAATACTCCAGGGGATCTTCCCCACCCAGGGGAAGAGCTCTCTCTTGCATCTCCTGAATTGGTAGACAAATTATTTATCACAAGCACCACCTGGGAACCTCAGATACATATTTAGGAAAATGCTCTGTAGGTTGACTCAAGTAATGATTCTTGTATTTATTAAGCAGCTGTCAATGAATTTGCTGGCTTAAACAACTATATTGCTGTTTTAAGCCAAATGACAGTTCGGTCCAATTGAGAACTAAATGTGATTTCCCTTTTTTAATTCAGCAGTTCAAACTAATACAAATTTCATATGGATATATGAAATTTAGAAAGATGATAACGATAACCCTATATGTGAGACAGCAAAAGAGACAGAGATATATAGAACAGTCTTTTGGACTCTATGGGAGAGGGCGAGGGCAGGATGATATGGGAAAATGGCACTGAAACATGTAAATTATCATACGTGAAATAAATTGCCAGTCCAGGTTTGATGCATGATACAGGGTGTCCAGGGCTGGTGCACTGAGATGACCCAGAGGGATGGAATGCAGAGGGAGGTGGGAGGGCGTTTCGGGATGGGGAACTCATGTACACCCATAGTAGATTCATGTCAATGAATGGCAAAACCAATACAATATTGTTAAGTTAAAATAAATAAAGGAAAAAAAATTAAAAGAGGGAAAATGAAAAAAAAAGTAATAAATAAGTGAATGAGAATATTAAAATATGTTTTTGAAAAAAACATTTTCACATGAAAATTTTATTGTATTACCAAATTAGTATATTTTATACCATTCTGATCTGTTCTTCTCTATCATTTTTGGAGAAATATGTTGCTTAAAAAATATGCTATAGGAAGATACTCCCTCCTTTTTTCTCCTTCCTTATTCACAGAAATCTTTCATCGCTGCATTGTTTACAATAGCCAGGACATGGAAGCAACCTAGATGCCCATCAACTGATGAATGGATAAGAAAGCTGTGGTACATATACACAATGGAATATTACTCAGCATTAAGGAAAAATTCATTCGAATCAGTTCTACTCAGATGGACGAAACTGGAGCCCATTATCCAGAGTGAAGTAAACCAGAAGCAAAAACAACAATACAGTATATTAACGCATATATATGGAATTTAGAAAGACGGTAATGAGAACCCAGCATGCGAGACAGCAAAAGGAACGCATATGTATAGAATAGACTCAGGGCCTCTGTGGATGAGGGAAAGGGTGGGATGATATGGGAGAATGGCATTGAAACATGTTAATTATCATATGTCTAAGCAATAGCCGGCCCAGGATTGATGCTAGGGACCAGTGCAACGAGATTTCCCGGGGGGAGGGAGGAGGGAGGTGGGTTCTGGAGGGGGAGCATATGTAAACCCATGGTGATATCATGTCATTGTTTGGCAAAACTAATAAAAAAAATAATGTTTAATAAAAAAAAAGAAGAATATATTCTTATAATTCCTACTATTCAGTTATTCTTGCTTTTAATTATTAGATGGAAAATGGCACATTCTAAATTGTAACAGTTGCAATAAAAATGGGTGAATTGATACAGTATTTTTTACATGAATTGACAGAGTACAAAGTCAGAGCAAAAAAAAAAAAAAAACAGACGAAGAAGCTATAGTGAATAGACAAAACTAATTAGAAGGGATTAAAGAACAACATTTTGAATTGAAGCTTGTTTGAATAATGACTCATTTATAAGAGGTGAATAGCATTGACAAGACTTCTAGTAATGGCTGAATGAAGCAATATCAATTAAACATAAAAGTAAAATTTAAAAAGCCACAGAAATAGTTCAAAGGAAAGCATGCTTCATAAAACAGAAATGGAAGAGTAAAATATTAAGAATGACATGGACAAGTATGACATTATGCACCTTTGTTGTTCTGTGAAATATTCACTTTGTTAACCCAATTTAATGAAATAATAGAGATACTTTTGATATCACCTCACCTTCTTGATTACAATAAGAACATATCTTTCTATAAAATTGTTTTTAATGAGAAAAAGTAAAAGCAATTAGGCAAGAATTAAGGTTACTAAAATCCTATTTAATACTGATGTCTTATTAATCACTGTGGTAGTAATAGTTATTTTTCCTCAAAAAGAAAAATGACTCACTATTTTAACTTTCTGAGATTCAATTTTGCAGTTTAAGTAAAAGACTAACTGAACTGACATGCATTTGTTTTGCAAATGCAAACTAATTTAAAATCTTGTCCAAAGATGTAAGAGAGGAGAGCAAATTATCAAACTTATAAAACAGAAAATAACTCCTGGCTTCCCTGATAGTTCAGCTAGTAAAGAATTTGCCTGCAGTGTGGGAGACCTGGGTTTGGTTGATCCCTACATTGGGAAGATCCCCTAGAAAAGGGAAAGGCCACCCACTCCAGTAGTCTGGCCTAGAGAATTCCATGGACTGTGTAGCCCATGAACTGTATAGTCACAAAGAAAATAACTCCAGGATACTGGAAAAAAAAATAAGGTACAGAAACTTTGACTCAATAATTGGTGATTGTAATACCAGTATACCATGTTTGTCACATATAAAGATTTTTAAAGATACTTGGTGCTCTGATCTACTATTCATATTCTAAAGACTGCTAGTGGACTTTGTAAGCAGGGGTTTGTATATTTATATTGATCCTTATCTAAACACATTGTATTTGGAAAATATTATTTTTTCTTCTTCTATCACTATTTACCTAAGGTGAGGAAATGAGAGAAGGAACTTCTTGGAACTATACAGTAGATACTCTCTGGAAAACAACTAAAACTATCTTGCATAATCTATTTTACACCATGCATTTTACATTCTAACTAGATGAGAAAGGGAAATTTCTCTATTCTTACTCTGACTGGTAGATATTTTGAAAATAATAACAAAAAATTTGTTTCTCTTACCCTCCTGATTTAGATATTTTGGTCAAAAAATAATAATTTCTTTTGAAACAATATGATCTACTGTTTATATTTACCAGGTTAAAAGTATAAACATAAAATTTATATCATTACATCATTTTAAATTCTGGTTCTTCCTTTCCTATTTATTTTAAATACTCTTCAATTTAACTAATTTTGTATGATTTCCAACATAATTCAGAAACTCTATGGGCAGCCATTTAAGTACTCATGAATAGTGAAATATAGAAATACTCTATAAAATATAAGGAGAGGGTGAGAATTTTTCTTAATGTTATCTACCCTTGAAAATGAAGTAAGAATTGTAACAGTTAACTGATTCCTCTGTCAAAAAATTGAGAATGTTGACTACTATACAATCAAATATTAGTTGTTTACTTGCTCATGGATAATAAATATAAAATTGGGAGAAAAATATTGATATACAATTAGAATTAAACAAAATCATTAATTGGAAGCCTTTTTTTAGATTTTTTACTTTGACACTCAAGAGGGTTTACAATATACATGAGGGACCCACTATCTACTATTTAAAACATCAATAAAAATTCTTTCTGTTTCATACAGCTTCTTAATCTATGCATTGCTTCTCTAAAAGGCCTTGTTTTATCTTCAACCTCTCCTCTTTTATTACTGTCTCTGATTTTGGAAGATTATATATTATACATGTCCACTATTTGAAAAAAAAAACGTAATTATATTAGGTCATGCCATCAATTATTGTCTGATATGCCCACGTCTCCATTTTATGGAAGTGCTACCATTTCAAGTCCCTGATGTCTAGGAATCAATTGTCACATCATGGGACTATTCTCTCAGCAGCAGCCAACGGTACCCTCAGATGAGTCAGCTATGAATTGTCCACCAATCCAAGATATATCTTGACTGAAAGAGTTATTCCTATACAGACAAAATACTTATAACTGGACAAATACTCTGTCAGGATTAGAACTAGATGTACAAAAATGTTGGCATTCTAGAGTGGGGCTGAAATACACAAACATACATAATTTCTATAGTAATGGTTTTCCATTTACCATGCATTAAGCCAGGCTTTCCTGGTGGCTCAGTGGTACAGAATCTGCCTGCAATGCAGGAGATGCAGGAGATGCAGATTCTATTCCTGGGTTTGGAAGATCACCTGGAAGAGGGCATGGCAACCCACTTCAGTATTCTTGCTGAGAAAATCCCATGGACAGAAGAGCCTAAAGGGCTTTTCTATACTCTTTGCCATAGTGTAGCAGAGTTGAACATGACTGAAGTGACTGAGCAGATACACTTGAATCTATCATGAAAAGAATTTAGCAATGTGAATAATCTCACCTAGTTCTCACAATATTTCTACACCTTGGTTATTATCATCCTCTTTTCAAAAATGAAATTAAAAAAAAACTGAGGCTTTAAAATAATTTGCCTAAAGCTAAACTCCTAATGAGTAATAGAGCTTACAGTTAGCTCTCAGAAATTTTTATCCTAAACCTTTCTTTGTGACAACATTCCTACTTTATAGGTCTTATGAAAAGCCTTAAGACAGGATGAGATGTGTTTTCTTAAATTTTTGGTTGCACATGAAATTCTGTAAATATTTTTGCTCCTTTGCTCTGCCATCACTTCACAATAAGGTTGTCTTTACCTAAACCTTTTTGCAATTAAATAAGCATCTCTTTAGAAAAGTGACTTTGTGGATGAATATTAAATTGAATTAAAAACAGGTTTCCTGGTTTTAGAATTCATGTATCCAGGTCATAAAATCATTAACCTCTTGACAGTTATCTTTTATTTTACCTCCTTAGTGGACTAGCATTAGGATGGACAAAATGGTTTATTTTTCATGTGCACATAGAATAGAGAGATAAAAATTGTAATATTATAGACATTTGATTCAGTTGAAAAAGAAAGAGCGTTTCCAAGATGACAGAGGAATAAGTGGACATGTAGAGTATCTCTCTCCTTGTATGCATCAGGAATACATCTACAGGTATAACAGTTCTCACAGAACACTGTCTAAACACTAGCAGAAGACCTTGGTCACCAGAAAGGAGTATAAGAATTCATGACTGGGTCAAACAAAAGAAAGAAGGGAGAACGGGGAAGAAAGGAGGTAGGAAAGAAGGGAGAAGAGGGGGGAAAGGAAGCAGGACTGAAACTGCACCCTGGGGTGGCAGAGCTAAAGCAGGGGAGAGATTTCCACACCTAAGTAAGCCCTCTCACTGACAGGGAAATCAGTTGGCAGAGAAGGAAACCATTTGAGGCTGTTGGACAAAGGTGAACCAGCCAATCTATGATTGGATACAAGGAGAACCACACAGACAATCCATGCTCTGGCCCTAGTGCTCTAGACAGGGACGTGTATCCAACAGTGCACACAGTGTCTGGGACCAAGAGCATGGGGATTGGAGAACAATCCTGGGGCAAGGACTGCTGTCGACATTGGGGGATACCCTGAGGGAATGGGAGGGAGGAAATCTGTAAAAGATAACGCCTCTGGAGGAAACCTAGACTGCCATGGAAGCAGGGCACTACTGCTGAGTCACATGCAGGGGGTGGAGCCAGTACTCTTTCTTTTCTCTTCTCATACTCAGGCACTTGCCACCAAGCAACAGAGAAGGCCCAGCCAGAGCTGCCGCTTTCAGGCCTGCCACTGGGCATTGCAGACAATCTGACCAAGGCTGGCTCTCCTATGCCTGCTGCCAGAGGCTAAAAAAAGGCTCCCAATAGGACCATATCACTTGTTCCCATGGCCATCAGATTCTTGGCAAACTGGGCTCTAGTAAGGCTATGATTGTCCAAGAAGCTGTGTCAACTCTATGCCGTGTCCTCACTTCAGTTCAGTTCAGTTCAGTAGCTCAGTCGTGTCTGACTCTTTGGGACTCCATAGACTGCAGCACGCCAGGACTCACTGATGATCACCAACTCCTGGAGTTTATCCAAGCTCATGGCCATTGAGTTGGTGATGCCATCCAACCATCTCATCCTCTGTCATCCCCTTCTCCTCCTGTCTTCAATCTTTCCCAATGTCAGGGTCTTTCCAGTGAGTCAGCTCTCTGCATCAGGTGGCCAAAGTATTGGAGTTTCAGCTTCAACATCAGTCCTTCCAATGAACACCCAGGATTGATCTCCTTTAAAATGGACTGGTTGGATCTCCTTGCAGTCCAAGGGACTCTGAAGAGCCTTCTCCGACACCACAGTTCAAAAGAATCAATGCATCAGTGCTCAGCTTTCTTTATAGTCCAAATCTCACATTCATACTTGACGACTGGAAAAACCATAGCCTTGACTGGACGAACCTTTGTCTGCAAAGTAATGTCTCTGCCTTTAAATATGCTGTCTAGGTTGATCATAACCTTTCTTCCAAGGAGTTTCTTTTAATTTCATGGCTGCAGAGGCCATCTGCCGTGATTCTAGGGCCCCCCAAAATAAAGTCTGCCACTTTTTTCACTGTTATTCTACATATTTGACATGAAGTGATGGGACCATATAACATGATCTTTGTTTTCTGAATGTTGAGGTTTAAGCCAACTTTTTCATTCTCCTCATTCAATTTCATCAACAGGCTCTTTAGTTCTTCTTCCCTTTCTGCCATAAGGGTGGTGTCATCTGCATATCTGAGGTTATTGATATTTCTCCTGACAATTTTAATTCCAGCTTGTGCTTCCTCCAGCCCAGTGTTTCTTATGATGTACTCTGCATATAAGTTAAATAACCACAGTGACAATATACAGCCTTCATGTCCTCTTTCCCGATTTGGAACCAATCTGTTGTACCATGCCCAATTCTAACTGTTGCATCCTGACCTGCATACAGATTTCTCAACAGTCATGCCAGATGGTCTGGTTTTCCTATCTCTTTCAGAATTTTCCACAGTTTATTGTGATCCACAGAGTCAAAGGCTTTGGCATAGTCAATAAAGCAGAAATAGATGTTTTTTCTGGAACTCTTGCTTTTGGAATGATCTAACAGATGTTGACAATTTGATCTCTGGTCCCTCTTCCTTTTCTAAAACCGGCTTGAACCTCTGGAATTTCATGGTTCACATATTGTTGAAGGCTGGTATGGAAAATTTTGAGCATTACTTTGCTAGCGTGTGAGATGAGAGTAATTGTGAGGTAGTTTGAGCATTCCTTTGCATTGCCTTTTTTAGGGATTGGAATGAAAACTGACCTTTTTCAGTCCTGTGGCCACCACTGAGTTTTCTAAATTTGCTGGCATATTTAGTGAAGCACTTTCACAGCATCATCTTTCAGGATTTGAAATAGCTCAGCTGGAATTCCATCACCTCCACTAGCTTTGTTCGTTGTGATACTTCTTAAGGCCCACTTCACTTCACATTCCAGGATGTCTGGCTCTAAGTGAGTGATCACCCCATCGTGATTATCTGGGTCATGAAGCTCTTTTTTGTACAGTTCTGTGTATTTTTGCCATATTTTCTTAATATCTTTTGTTTCTGTTAGGCCTATACCATTTCTATCCTTTATTGAGCCCATCTTTGCGAGAAACATTTCCTTGGTATCTCTAATTTTCTTGAAGAGATCTCCAATCTTTCCCACTCTGTTGTTATCCTCTATTTCTTTGCACTGATCATGGAGGAAAGCTTTCTTATCTCTCCTTGCTATTCTTTGGAACTTTGCATTCAAATGGGTATAACTTTCCTTTTCTCCTTTGCTTTTGGCTTTTCTTCTTTTCACAGCTATTTGTATGGCCTCCTTAGACAGCCATTTTGCTTTTTTTTTGCATTTCTTTGTCTTGGGAATGCTCTTGCTCCCTGTCTCCTATACAGTGTCTCGAACCTCCATCCATGGTTCATCAGGCACTCTGTCTATCAGATCTAGTCCTTTAGTCTGTTTCTCACTTCCACTGTATAATCTTTAGAGATTTGATTTAGGTCATACCTGAGTGGTCTCCTGGTTTCCCCTACTTTCTTCAATTTATTTCTGAATTTGGCTATACGGAGTTCATGACCTAGGCCAACCTAAGACCTCCAGGGCAGCTTGGGGAACCAACTTCTGTGGATGGAACACATGCAGGTGTGGGGATAAAATCACAAATGAGACCCAGGGGCAGAGTGACAAGAAAGAGGATCAAACATTTTTCCATCAGTTGAACAATTTGAAGAATTAAATCATCACAATAAACTAATTAGACTCTGTATCTATGGGACATATGACAGGATAATGAGTGTTTCCACAAATGAAAATGATCTAACACTGTTATCTGTGGATGATGGGGGAAAGCACACATAGGAACAGAACCTGATTAAAGTCTGAGCTATGTAGACAAACCTAACAGAACATAGTATGATATGCACCATATAGTATGTCAAACAGCATATAGTATGACAAACCTAAACAACATATTAAAAAGCAGGGACATTACTTTGCCCACAGAGGTCTGTATATTCAAAACTACAGTTTTCCCAATCATCATGTATGGATATGAGAGTTGAATCATAAAGAAGGCTGAGTGCTGAAGAACTGACGTTTTTGAAATGTGATGTTGGAGAAGACAGCAATTGGATCATAGAAAAACCAAAAGAACTGCAGAAAAACATCTACTTCTGCTCCATTGACTATGCTAAAGCCTTTGACTGTGAGGATCACAACAAACTGTGGCAAACACTAAAGAGATTGAAATACCAGACCACCTTATCTGCCTATAGAGAAACCTGTATACAGGTCAAGAAAAAACAGTTAGAACTGAACATGAAAAAACAGACTGGTTCAAAATTGGTAAAGGAGTACATTAAGACTGTTTATTTCTGTGATAATGAGTGATGTTAAGCATCTTTTCATGTGTTTGTGAGCCATTTTTATGTCTTCTTTGGAGAAATGTCTGTTTAGTTCTTTGGCCCACTTTTTGATTGGGTAATTTATTTTTCTGGAATGGAGCTGCAGGAGTTGCTTGTATATTTTTGAGATTAATTGTTTGTCCATTGCTTCATTTGCTATTATTTTCTCCCATTCTGAAGGCTGCCTTTTCAACTTCCTCAAAGTTTCTTTTCTTGAGCAGAAGCTTTTAATTTTAATTAGGTCCCATTTGTTTATTTGTGCTTTTATTTCCAATATTCTTGGAGGTGGGTCAGAGAGGATCCTGCTTTGGTTTATGTCAGAGAGTGTTTTGCCTATGTTATCCTCTAGGATTTTTATAGTTTCTGGTCTTATGATTAGATATTTGATCCATTTTGTGGGTTTTTTTGTGTGTGTATGGTGTTAGAAAGTGTTCCAGTTTCATTCTTTTACATGTGGCTGTCCAGTTTTCCCAGCACCACTTGTTAAAGACATTGTCTTTTCTCCATTGTAAATTCTTGCCTCCTTTGTCAAAGATAATGTGTCCATAGACGTGTAGATTTATCTCTGGGCTTTCTATTTTGTTCCATTGATCTATATTTCTGTCTTTGTACCAGTACCATACTGTCTTGATGACTGTGGCTTTGTAGCATAGCCTAAAGTAAGGTACGTTGATTCCTCCAGTTCCATTTTTCTTTCTCAAGATTGCTTTGACTATACAAAGTTTTTTGTATTTCCATACACATTGAGAAATTATTTGTTCTAATTCTCTTAAAAAGACCTCTGGTAGCTTGATAGGAATTGCATTGAATCTATAGATTGCTCTAGGTAGTATACTCATTTTCACTATATTGATTCTTCAAATCCATGAACATGGTATATTTCTCCATCTATTTGTGTCCTCTTTGATTTCTTTCATCAGTGTTTTATAGTTTTCTATATATAAGTCTTTTGTTTCTTTAGGTAGAAATACTCCTACGTATTTTATTCTTTTTATTTCGATGGTGAATGGAATTGTTTCCTTAATTTCTCTTTCTGTTTTCTCATTGTTACTGTACAGGAATGCCAGGGATTTCTGTATGTTGATTTTGTATCCTGCAACTTTACGATATTCACTGATTAACTCTTGCAATTTTCTGGTAGAGTCTTTAGGGTTTTCTATGTAGAGGATCATGTCATCTGCAAACCGTGAGAGTTTTACTTCTTCTTTTCCAATCTGGATTCCTTTCATTTCTTTATATGCTCTGATTGCTGTGGCCAAGACTTCCAAAACTATGTTAAATAGTAGTGGTGAGAGTGGGCACCCTTGTCTTGTTCCTGACTTTAGAGGAAATGCTTTCAGTTTTTCACCATTAAGACTAACGTTTGCTGTGGGTTTGTCATATATAGCTTTTATCATGTTGAGGTATGTTCCTTCTATTCCTGCTTTTTGGAGGGTTTTTATCATAAATGGATATTGAATTTTGTCAAAGTCTTTCTCTACAACTATTGAGATAATGATGTAGTTTTTATTTTTCAATTTGTTAATGTGGTGTATTACATTGATTGATTTGCGAATATTGAAGAAACCACAATGAGGTACCACTTTACACCAGTCAGAATGGCTGCCATCCAAAAGTCGACAAGCAATAAATGCTGAAGAGGATATGCAGAAAAGGGAACTCTCCTACACTGTTGGTGGGAATGCAAACTAGTACAGCCACTATGGACAACAGTGTGGAGATTCCTTAAAAAACTGAAAATAGAACTGCCATTTGACCTAGCATTCCCACTGCTGGGCATACACACTGAAGAAACCAGAATTGAAAGAGATACATGTACCCCAATGTTCATCGCCACATTGTTTACAATAGCCAGGACATGGAAACAACCTAGATGTCCATCAACAGATGAATGGATAAGAAAGCTGTGGTACATATACACAATGGAATATTACTTGGCCATTAAAAAGAATTCATTTGAATCAGTTCTACTCAGGTGGACAGAACTGGAGCCTATTTTACAGAGTGAAGTAAGCCAGAAGGAAAAACAAAAATACAGTATACTAACACATATATATGGAATTTAGAAAGATGGTAATGAGAACCCTACATGTGGCACAGCAAAAGGAACGCAGATGTATAGAACAGTCTTGTGGACTCTGGAAGAGGACAAGGGCGGGTTGATATGGGAGAATGACATTGAAACATGTTAATTATCATGTGTGAAATCAATCACCAGCCCAGGTTTGATGCTCAGGGCTGGTGCGCTGGGATGGCCCAGAGAGAGGGAATCGGGAGGGAAGATGGAGGGGAGTTCTGGAAGGGGAGCATATGTATACCCATGGCAGATTCATGTCAATATATGGTAAAACCAACACAATAAAGTAAGGAAAATTAAAAAAAAAAAGACTGTATATTGTCACACTGTTTATTTAACTTATATGCAGAGTACATTATGCAAAAATGCTGGGCTGGATGAAGCACAAGCAACAATCAAGAATGCCAGGAGAAATATCAGTAACCTCAGATATGCAGATAATACTACCCTAATGGTAGAAAGTTTAGAGGAACTAAAGGGCCTCTAGATGAAAGTGAAAGAGGAGACTAAAAAAGCTGTCTTGAAACTCAGCATTCAAAAATCTAAGATCATTGCATCAGGTCCCATCACTTCATGGCAAATAGACAGGGAAAAACATGGTAACAGTGGCAGACTTTATTTTCTTGGGCTCCAAAATCACTGAGATGTTGATTGCAGCCATAAAATTAAAAGACACTTGCTCCTTGGAAGAAAATCTATGGCAAACCTAGACAGCATGTTAAAAAGCAGAAGCATTCCTTTGCCTACAAAGATCCATATAGTCAAAGCTATAATTTTTCCATTAGTCATGTATGGATGTAAAGGTTGGACCATAAAGAAGGCTGAACATTGAAGAATTGATGCTTTCAAACTGTGGTGCTAGAGAAGACTCTTGAGAGTCTCTTGGACACCAAGAAAATCAAACCAGTTAATCCTAAAGGAAATCAACTCTGAATATTCATTGGAGTGCTTATGCTGTGGCTGAAGCTCCAATCCTTTGGTCATTTGTTGCAAAGAATTGACTCATTGAAAAAACCCTGATGCTGGCAAAGATTGAGGGCATGAGAAGAAAGGGGCAACAGAGGATGAAACAGTTGGATCGCCTCATAAACTCAATGGACAAGAGTTTGGACAAACTCTGGGAGACAGTGAAAGACAGGGAAGCCTGGAATGCTGCAGTCCATGGGGTCACAAAGCACTGGACACGATTGAGGGTCTGAAAAACAACAAGAAATATGGAACACACACACGCACAGACACAAACATATACATGTATAAAATTATAATAACAATTGTTAACCATATTAATTGTTAATTATATTATGCAGAATAAGTGAAAAGAAGCTTAAAGTCTTTCTTTATACTGCCATATTGTGTTTGAAAAATATACACTTGTTGTCTATATTCAAATAATTTAGACTATTTTATAACATAGTTTACTGTATTCTTTCAGGTTGATACTATCTTCTCAATATTAAGAAACTTAATTTTTGTTTTGTTTTTCTTAGTAAGAAAGAAAGTAGACATTCATCAAGATTTTTAAAATATTTTAAGACAAATTTTTGACTCATGAATTAATGAAGATTTTTTAAAAGTAATCTTTATGCAGTCATAAACTGGTTGGGAGTCCAAAATAAAAGTTTCTTGAGTTATTTCAATTGGGATATTTTCTGTGCTTCTGCTCCTCTGTGGAGATAGGCTGCTTTATCTCCAAATCTCACTTTGACAGCCTTAAAGTATTTTAGAAAAGAAACATAAGAAATGTTTAGAGAACTACAAGTAAGAACTAAAGACTTTTGTCAGGATGCTTTTTAAAGGTTCTTATTTAAAAATATTCTATCAACAGCAATATTTTAAGTACACAAAAAGTTACAGAAATAATTATAGCTTTAAAGCTTATTTGTATTTTTAGCTCTGAGGAAAAACTTAGTTCCTATAAAGAGTAACACCAAAAAATTTTATGTATATTACATGAAACAAAACAAAACTATATATATATATGTATATATATAGTGCTGCCAGTTTTGCCCATAAATGTCTTTACTGAACTAATAATGGTGTTTCTTAGCTGGTATAAATACCTTTATTTTCGAAGCAATGAAACATGGAAACACTCATTTACAAGAGAACTTTTCATAATATAAATCGCAGTTACAGTCTTACAACTAACTTTGACAAATATGCTTCCTTACAAACATGTAATTGCTTGATACTGTGCAATTCAAAAGATTTTGTACCATTACTGTTGACGTTAAAATGGCCTGTCCTCATTTGTTCAACATAAAAACAATAAATTGTGGAAAATTCTTAGAGATGGGAATACCAGACCATCTCACCTGTCTCTTGAGAAACCTGTATGCAGGTCAGGAAGCAACAGTTAGAACTGGACATGGAACAACAGGCTGGTTCCAAATAGCAAAAGGAGTACATCAAGGCTGTATATTGTCACCCTGCTTATTTAACTTATATGCAGAGTACATCATGAGAAATGATGGGCTGGAAGAAGCACAAGCTGGAATCAAGACTGCTGGGAGAAATATCAATAACCTCAGATATGCAGATGACTTCACCCTTATGGTAGAAAGTGAAGAGAAACTAAACAGCCTTTTGATGTAAGTGAAAGAGGAGAGTGAAAAAATTGACTTAAAGCTCAACATTCAGAAAACTAAGGTCATGGCATCTGGTCCCATCACTTCATGTGAAACAGTGGCAGACTGTATTTTGGGGGGGGGGGCTCCAAAATCACTGCAGATGGTGATTGTAGCCATGAAATTAAAAGACACTTACTCCTTGGAAGGAAAGTTATGAC
>SRVM01016724.1:0-44609 GCA_007570785.1 Antilocapra americana | reverse complement strand
AGATGTGATGTCATACACAGTTGATGTGACTTCACATATAGTGGGTGTGATGGCAGGAATACAGTGCAAGTGATGTCATAAATACAGTGGTGTGATATGTTAATGAGTGGATATGATGTCATAAAGAGCACATAGGACGGCATAGATATATTGGGCATGACGTCATATATAAGGTACTTGTCATCTAACCTATACAGTGGGTTTGATGGCTCAGATTGATGCAGTATCACAAGTACAGAAGATGTGATTTCATTGCCTGTGATTTTACATGCAGGGTGGATGTGATGTCATAAAGTGGATGAGATATCATATAGAGCGGGTGTGACGTCATGATTAGAGTGGATGTGATGTCATACAGTGGACATGGGGTCCTAAGAGTTGGTGTGATATCATGAATACACCTGATTTGACGTTTGAAACACTGTGGTGTGATGTCATAAAAGGGGATATGATGTCATAGAGAGCATATGATGTCATACATGTACTGGGTGTGATGGGGAATAGAGTGGGTGTGATATCATCTCTACAGGGGGTTGAATGACACAGATACAGTGGAAGCCATGTCAGATATAGTGTGTGTGATGTCCAAGAGAATGAGTAGGGTAACCTATATACTGCATATGATGTCATACATATATTGGATATGATATGCATACATGCAATGTGTGTGATATCATCGAGAGAATGGTTGTGATGATGCAGTCGAGTGGGTGCAATGTCATAAATACTGTGATTTAATGTCATAAATAGTGAATGTCATGTCGTGTCTAGTGCATGTGATGTCATACATATGCCCAGTCGGATGACACAGGTATTGGATGTGCTGTTATTTGTACAGAAGATGTGATGTCATACACAGTTGATGTGAATTCACATATAGTGGGTGTGATGGCAGGAATATAGTGCTGCTCCGGCCGCTTCCTGAGCGCAGTCGCTCAGTTGGTAGATCATGAGACTCTTAATCTCAGGGTCGTGGGTTCGAGCCACACGTTGGGCACCACTTCCTCCAGCTGCTAGCTGGGCGCAGTCGCTCTGGCCCACAGAGCAATCAACGGAAGCTCCGAACCCACCTGAAAACGGATGAAATGGTTGGGACAAGAGGTGCAAAGAACGGCAGCAAGACAAAGGTTCTGATCAAGCTGCAAAACTATACTGAGGGCAAGGCGATTATATTTGCGGAGGAAGGGAGGGAGGGGGAAAAGGAAGGGGGGAGTTCTGATGGGCATGTAAGGAATACGTGTCTTGTGGGTGATTGGCCTGTTGGATATATGTTCACCGCATGATCCTTTTGGTGATTTGCCAGCCGAATGTATAGCTGGCTCGTAATCAGCGCCTTATATGGCAGCAGGCTTGCAGCGTTCCGACCGTAATGGCTCTGGCTGATTGCATCAGCTGGCCCGGCCCCAACATCTCCTCCCTTTTTGTTTTTTAAGGCGAGGATTCTGGTTTTGTTTGGACATTGACTGTCTAGGGGAGGCAGTGGCCAAGCTCCTCCTGAGCTCTGCATAGAGCTTAATGGGCACCCTTTTTTGGAGGGGAGGATTTGGGTGTCAATCTCCATGCAAGCTGGCTTACCTCACAGGAGGCTCGAGAGTGGCCTCTTTGGTGGAGGCCCCTCCTTGCGGTACTTTGTCGCGCACCTAGCGATGTCCATTGCAGCAACTGGGCCGCAATGCAGACTCTCAAGAATCATGCAGCTCCCGTGGGAGAGGGCCTTGATAATTTTCATGGTCGAGCATTTCTAACTGGTGATAGTGGATCTGGATGGGTCTCCCTAGTATGTCATTAAGCTGGTCTTTGACAAGTGTTGTGACAAGCCTCAGAACCCAGGGGGCAAAGGTGAGAAGCAGGAGGACAGTGATCAGGGGCCCAAGAAGGGAAAGGAGATAGGGGAGTAGTCCATTAAGGCCTGTCAAAAAGGGATTCTCTATTAGCGTTTTCCTTCTTTTTTCTAGATCTTCTTGTAGCCTTTTTATTTTATCTCGGACAATGCCGGATTTGTTGGCGTAGAAGCAGCAGCGTTCCTGTAAGGCAAGGCAGATACCTCCCTGTTCTGCAGTGAGAAGATCTAAGCCTAGTCTGTTTTGAAGGACTACTTCTGCTAGGGAGTCTAGTTGATCTTCGATATCACTAATGGTGCTGGATATGGCCTGGACATCATCAATGAGCTGCTTAGAAAGCTGTGAATATGAATGAACTGCATATCCTAGGCCTGCAGATCCCGTAGCTATCGCTCCAGAGATTCCCAACCCAGCAAGCAAGGGGATAATGGCTAGGGCTCTTTTGTGCCATCCTGCAAAGGTGGTCAAAAGCGGGAATGGGAACGGGCTCATTTCCTGGAATGATATCTATGTCTGGTAGCAGGGTGGCTAGGGCGCACAGCCCTGTCCATGAGGGGGTTAGGGCGGTATAGGCTTGATTGTTTCCGCAAACGAATGCCTTTCCTGGTCCGGGGCATAGGAGGTTGGTGTAGCTAGAGGTATATTTAAACACAGAACTTCAGTTGGTAAAGGCAGCAAAGCCAATGGGGATATCTGTGGAATCATTGCGCGGGTGTTTGTAGATGCAGGGGGAGAATGAAAACAGTGTAGGTTGGACCCTGAAGGGCAGGCTGAGAGTGCAGTTTTGGTCAATGGTGTTGAGGTCTGATGTATTAATGGAGACAGCCAGGGGCATGGGAGTGCCTTGGCTGAGACATAGCCAGCAGTCTTGGGCTAGATTGGGGTTAGAGGTGTTAAGTGCCCGGTGGGTGGCTGTCAAAATGTCTATTGTTTGGGGGTCTAGGTCTGTTCCCCACGATTTGGGAAGTGCTATAGAGTGGTAGGAAACTTTGCAAATTGTCTTACCACCTTAACCTCTCGGATGAAAATCAGGGCTTCTTGAAGGGAAGTTGTTTGGGGAAGGGGAGTTTGGTTGATGGGTGGTGGCTCAGAGTTATGCAGAATAGGAGCCAAGAGATGGGCTGTGTTGGGAGCGGCAGGCGTAACTGGATGGGTAGGAAAATATGGTGGTGGCACAAAGGGCGGGAGCGCAGAGCTGTCTAAGATGGCGGCTGAACAGGGCGGTGGCGCGGAAGCGGGCGGTGGCGGAGAGGCATTAAGGGTGGGCTTGTTTAAAATGGCGGCTGTGGCGGGAGGGGCAGGGGCAGAGGAGGAAGGAGGCCAGTCAGGGCCGTTATAGTGGGCTGCCTCATCATCTAGATTAGCTCGGTCAGCAGGGGGCAGCTGATCGTCTGTGCCTGTGTTGGTTATCTCTCTTAAGTCTTTAAGATAGGGGTATATAGCAGTAGGATTTGGATTTGTTTCAATATTGATAGAAATTGAGGGACAGTTTGAGAGGGCCCGTGAGGGGGGGCGATTAACGGTAGCGGCGCTGGAGTTATTTGGGTGTATGGGGTCACTTTGTATAAGATCTTGGGTAGAGGGCGCTCTAGAGGGGGGACGGGAGTGGCGGGAAAGGATTCTTTGTCCTTCCTGACAAAGGTGCTGAATGTTTGAGGTATGGCCCTGGTTGGTGAGAATATCTTTTATAAGATTGTAGTAGTTAAAGGTGGTGATAGGGAGAGTCTGGGGCCAAAGACACGATAATAGGCATTAAGGCAATCTCCGACACGATTCCACATACGAGTGTAGATAGTGCCCTCTTGAGGGAACCAGGGGCAGGTCTTAAAAATAAAATGAAAATACGAAACTAAATCTTTTTTACGAACCCGAATTCTTTGCACCTTGAGGGATTTTTTAAGCTGGCTAGTGAAAACATCATTTTTGAACATGCTTGTCCCATGATTAATTCTTACCTGACCCAATGCTGCCGTCGAGGGGATGGGGTCACTTCGGAGTAGTCTCGCGAGCGGGTAATCAGGGTGCTCCTTGCTGGGTCTGGTCAAAATGGATGGCGGTCCATCCAAGCGGTTTTTGGACCCCACGTTGGGCGCCACTTGCTCCGGCCGCTAGCTGGGCGCAGTCGCTCTGGCCTGCAGAGCAATCATCGGGAGTTCCAAATTCACCTGAAAATGGATGAAAGGTTTGGGACAAGAGGTGCAAAGAACGGCAGTAAGACAAAGGTTCTGATCAAGCTGCAAAACTATACTGAGCGCAAGGCGATTATATATGGGGAGGAAGGGAGGGAGGGGGAAAAGGAAGGAGGGAGTTCCTACGGGCATGAAAGGAATAAGTGTCTTGTGGGTGATTGGCTTGTCGGATATACGTTCGCCGCATGATCCTTTTGGTGATTTGCCAGCAGAATGTATAGCTGGCACGTAATCAGCGCCTTATATGGCAGCATGCTTGCAGAGTTCCGACCATAATGGCTCAGCCGGCGGGGCCCCAACACAGTGCAAGTGATGTCATAAATAAAGTGGTGTGATATGATAATCAGTGGATATGATGTCTTAGAGAACATAGGACGGCCTAGATATATTGGGCACGATGTCATACATAAAGTACTTGTCATCTAACCTACAGATTGTGTTTGATGGTTCAGATTGATGCAGTATCACAAGTACAGAAAATGCGATTTCATATAGCTTTTATGTGACATCATATACAGTGGGTGTGACGTCATGAGTACATTGGATGTGATGTCATAAACATAGTGGTGTGATGTCATAAAATGTGGATGTGATTACATATATAGTATATATGACATCATACAAAGAGCGGGTGTGATGTCATACGTGGAGTGGTTTTGATGAAAGGATGCAGTGGAGATCATGTCAGATAGAGTTGGTGTGATGTCAGATATAGTGGTTGTGCTGTCATCCACACAGTGCTCTTGATGTCTCATCAGTGGATATAATGTCAAAGACATAGTGAGTGTGATGTCACAGACAAATTGCCTGTGATTTCACATGCAGCGTGGATGTGATATCATAAAGTGGATGAGATATCACAAAGAGTGGGGGTGATGTCATGATTAGAGTGGATGTTATGTCATACAGTGGACATGGAGTCCTAAGAGTGGGAGTGATATCAGGAATACGCATGATTTGATGTTTGTAACACTGTGGTGTGATGTCATAAAGAGGGGAGAGAATGTCATAAAGAGCACATGATGTCATGCAGGTACTGGGTGGGATGGGCATAGAGTGGGTGTGATATCATCTGTACATTGGATTGAGTGACACAGATACAGTGGAAGCGATATCAGATATAGTGTGTGTGATGTCCAAGAGAACGGGTAGGGCAAACTATATACTGCATATGATGTCATACATGTATTGGATATGATATGCATACATGCAATGTGTGTGATATCATCGAGAGAATGGATGTGATGATGCAGTCGAGTGGGGGCAATGTCATAAATACTGTGATTTAATGTCATAAATAGTGAATGTCATGTCGAGTCTAGTGCATGGGATGTCATACATATGCCCAGTGTGATGACACAGGTATGAGATGTGCTGTTATTTGTATAAAAGAGGTGATGTCATATACAGCTGATGGGACTTCGCATATAGTGGTTGTGATGGTATGAATACAGTACCAGTGATGTCATAAATACCTTGGTGTGATATGAGAATGAGTGGATATGATGTCATAAAGAGCACATTGATGGCATAGATACATTGGGAACGATGTCGTATATCAAGTACTTATCATCTAACCTATACAGTGGGTTTGATGGCTCAGATTGATGCAGTATCACAAGTACAGAAGATGTGATTTCATATACTTTTTTTGTGATTTCATATACATTTGGGGTGATGTCATGAGTACATTGGATGTGAAGTCATAAATAGAGTGGTGTGATGTCATAAAGAGTGGAAGTGATGACATATATAGTACATATGACATCTTACAAATAGAGGGTATGATGTCATACGTATAGTGGTTTTGATGAAAGGATACAGTGAAAATCATGTCAGATAGAGGGGGTGTGATGTCAGATAGAGTGGTTGTGCTGCCATCCCCACAGGGCTCCTGATGCCTCATTAGTGGATATAATGTCATACACATAGAGAGTGTGATGCATCAGATAAATTGCCTGTGATTTCACATGTAAAGTGTGTGAGATGTCATTACGTTGATGAGATATAATACAGAGTGGGTGTTATGTCATGATTACAGTGGATGTGATGCCATACAGTGGACAAGAAGTCCTAAGAATGGGAGTGATATCATGAATACACCTGATTTGATGAATGAAACACTGGGGTGTGATGTCATAAAAAGGGAATGTGATGTTATAGAGAGCATATGATGTCATAAAGGTACTGGGTGTGATGGTATAGAGTTGGTGTGATATCATCTGTAGTGTGGGTTTAATGACGGTGACACAGTGGGAGTGATGTCAGATATAGTGTGTGTGATGTCCACGAGAATGGGTAGGGAAACCTCTATACTGCATATGATGTCATACATATATTGAATATGATATGCATACATGCAATATGTGTGATATCATCGAGAGAGTAGTTGTGGTGATGCAGTAGAGTGGGTGCAATGTCATACATACTGTGATTTAATGATATAAATAGTGAATGTGATGTCGAGTCTAGTGCATGTGATGTCATACCTATGCGCTGTGTGATGTCACAGGTATTGGACGTGCTGATATTTGTATAGTAGTAGTTATGTCATATACAGTTGATGGGACTTCACATATAGAGGGTGGAATGGCATGAATACTGTGCAAGTGATGTCATAAATACCTTGGTGTGATATGAGAATGAGTGGATATGATGTCATAAAGGGCCCTTATGATGGCACAGATATATTAGGCACGATGTCATACATCAAGTACTTGTCTTCTAACCTATACAGTGGGTTTGATGGCTCAGATTGATAAATTATCACAAATACAGAAGATGTGATTTCATATAGCTTTGATGTGACTTCATATACATTGGGGGTGACGTCATGAGTACTTGGATGTGATGTTATGAATATAGTGGTGTGATGTCAAAAAGAGTGGATGTGATGACATATATAGTACCTATGACATCATACAAATAGACGGTGTGATGTCATACTTATACTGGTTTTGATGAAGGGATACAATGGAGATCATGTCAGACAGAGTGGGTGTGATTTCTGATAGAGTGGTTGTGCTGTCATCCACACAGGGCTCCTGATGTCCCATTAGTGGATATAATGTCAAAGACCTAGTGAGTGTGATTTTACAGATAAACTGCCTGTGATTTCACATGCAGCATGGATGTGATGTCATAAAGTGGATGACACATCATATAGAGTGGGTATGATGTTATCATTACAGGGGATGTGATGCCATACAGTGCACATGAAGTCCTAAGAGTGGGTGTGATATCATGAATATACCTGATTTGATGTTTGAAACACTTGGGTGTGATGTCATAAATAGGGGATATTGTGTCATAGAGAGCATATTATGTCATACATGTACTGGGTGTGATGGGCATAAAGTGGGTGTGACATCATCTGTGCAGTGGGTTGCGTGACACAGATACAGAGGAACCGATGTCATATGTAGTGTGTGTGATGTCCAAGAGAATGGGTAGGTTAAACTCTATACTGCATATGATGTCATGCATATATTGGATATGTTATACATACATACAATGTGTGTGATATCATCAGGAGAATGGCTGTGATTATTCAGTCGAGTGGGTTCAATGTCATAAACACTGTGATTTAATGTCATAAATAGTGAATGTGATGTCGAGTCTAGTGCATGTGATGTCATACATATGCCCAGTGTGATGACACAGGTATTGGATGTGCTGTTATTTGTATAGAAGATGTGATGTCATATACAGTTGATGTGACTTCACATACAGTGGGTGTGATGGCAGGAGTATAGTGCAAGTGATTTCATAAATAACGGGGTGTGATATGATAATGAGTGGATATGATGTCATAAAGGGCCCATATGATGGCACAGATATATTAGACACGATGTCATACATAAAGTACTTGTCATATAACCTATACAGCTGGTTTGATGGCTCAGATTAATGCCGTATCACAAGTCCAGAAGATGTGATTTCATATACCTTTGATGTGACTCCATATACATTGGGTGTGATGTCATGAGTACATTGGATGTGATGTCATAAATATAGAGGTGTGATGTCTTAAAGAGAGGATGTGGTGATATATGTAGTACATATGATATCTTACTAATAGAGGGTGTGATGTCATACATATAGTGGTTTTGATGAAAGGATACAGTGGAGATCATGTCAGAGAGAGTGGGTGTGATGTCAGATAGAGTGGTTGTGTTGTTACCCACCTAGGGCTCCCGATGTCTCATTAGTGGATATAATGTCATAGGCATAGTGAGTGTGATGTCACAGATAAATTGCCTGTGATTGCACATGCAGCGTGGATGTGATGCAATAAATTGGATGAGATATCATATAGAGTGGGAGTGATGTCATGATTTCAGTTGATGTGATGCCATACAGTGCACATGAAGTACTAAGAGTGGGTGTGATATCATGAATACACCTGATTTGATATTTGAAACACTGGGGTGTGATGTCATAAAGAGGGGATATGAGGTCATAGAGAGCATATGATGTCATACATGTACTGGGTGTGATGGGCATAGATTGGGTGTGATATCATCTGTACATTGGGTTGAGTGACACAGATACAGTGGAAGCAATGTCAGATATAGTGTGTGTGATGTCCAAGAGAATGGGTAGGGTAACCTATGTACTGCATATCATGTCATACATATATTGGATATGATATACATACATATAATGTGTGTGATATCATCGAGAGAGTGGCAGTGATAATGCAGTAGTGTGGGTGTAATGTCATAAATACTGTGATTTAATGTCATAAATAGTGAATGTGATGTCGAGTCTAGTGCATGTGATGTCATACATATGCCCAGTGTGATGACACAGGTATTGGATGTGCTGTTATTTGTATAGAAGATGTGATGTCATATACAGTTGATGGGACTTCAAATATAGTGGGTGTGATGGCATGAATACAGTGCAAGTGATGTCATAAATACCGTCGAGTGATATGAGAATGAGTGGATATGATGTAATAAAGACCACATTAGATGGCATAGATACATTGGGCTCGATGTCATACATCAATTACTTGTCATCTAACCTATACAGAGGATTTGATGGCTCAGATTGATTCAGTATTACAAGTACAGAATATGAGATTTCATGTAGCTTTGATGTGACTTCATATACATTGGGGGTGATATCATGAGTACATTGAATGTGATGTCATAAATATAGTGGTGTGATGTCATAAAGAGTGGATGTGGTGACATATAGAGTACATATGACATCATACAAATAGGAGGTGTGATGTCATACATATAGTGGTTTTGATGAAAGGATACAGTGAAGATCAGGTCAGATAGAGGGGGTGTGATGTCAGATAGAGTGGAAGTGATGACATATATAGTAAATATGACATCTTACAAATAGAGGATGTGATGTCATACGTATAGTGGTTTTGATGAAAGGATACAGTGGAGACCATGTCAGATAGAGTGGTTGTGTTGTCATCCACACAGGGCTCCGACTGACTCATTAGTGGATATAATATCATAGACATAGTAAGTGTGATGTCTCAGATAAATTACCTGTGATTTCACATGCAACGTGGATGTGATGTCATAGAGTGGTTGTGACGTCATGATTACAATGGATGTGATGTCATACAGTGGACATGGAGTCGTAATAGTGTTATATATAGTGTGTGTGATGTCGAAGAGAATGGGTAGGGTAAACTATGTACTCCATATGATGTCATACATACTTTGGATATGATATACATACATACAAATTGTGTGATATCATCGAGAGAGTGGTTGTGATGATGCAGCAGAGTGGGTGCAATGTCATAAATACTGTGATTTAATGTCATAAATAGTGAATATGATGTCTAGTCTAGTGCATGTGATGTCATCCATACGCCCAGTGTGATGACACAGGTATTGGATAGAAGGGTGGATGGGATGACACATGTATTACATATGATATCATATATATAGAGGGTGTGATGTCATGCGTAGAGTGGTTTTGATAAAGGGATACAGTGGAGATCATGTCAGATAGAGTGGTTGTGATGTCAGATATAGTGGTTGTGTTGTCATCCACACAGTGCTCCTGATATCTAATTCGTGGATATAATGTCATAAACATAGCGAGTGTGATGCATAAGATAAATTGCCTGTGATTTCACATGTAAAGTGGATGTGATGTCATAAATTGGATGAGATACCATGTAGAGTGTTTGTGACATCATGATTACAGTGGATGTGATGTCATAAATACAGTGGGCTGATGTCATAGAGAGTGGATGTGATGTCTTCTATAATGCATAGGATGTCATACATATCGTGGGTATGGTGTCATACATACTGCGGTGGTGATGACATAGGGGGAGTGGATGTGATGTAGACACAAAGAGCATGGCATCGTAGATACAGTGGCTGGGTAGTGCTATGTATAGTCGATGTGATGTCATAACTAGTGGATGAGATGTCATATATAGTGAGTGTAATGTCATGAATGCAGTGGATATGATGTCATAGATACCGCATATGATGTCATGTTTATCTCAGAAGTAGTATCGATACAATGGGTGTGATGACACTGATACATTGTGTGTAATGTTAGATATCGTGTGTGTGATGTCAGATATAGTGGTTCTCTTGTAAAATACACTGAGTGTGATAACATATATAGTGAATATGATGTCATAAACATACTGGGTGTGATGCCTTCGATACAATGGCTGTGATGTCACATGTATAGTCGATGTGATGTCATAAACTGTGGATGTGATGTTACATATAGAGGGCACGATATCATGAATAGAGTGGATGTGATGTCATACAGTGGAAATGAAGTCCTAAGAGTGGGTGTGATATCATGAATACACCTGATTTGATGTTTGAAACACTGGGATGCGATGTCATAAATAGGGGATAGATGTCATAGAGAGCATATGATGTCATACATGTACTGGGTGTGATGGGCATAGAGTGGGTGTGATATCATCCATACAGTGGGTTGAATGACACAGATACAGTGGAAGGGATGTCAGATATAGTGTGTGTGATGTCCAAGAGAATGGGTAGGGTAAACTATACACTGCATATGATGTCATACATATATTGGATATGATATGCATACATGCAAAGTGTGTGATATGATCGAGGGAGTGGTTGTGATGATGCAGTAAAGTGGATGCAATGTCATAAATACTGTGATTTAATGTCATAAATAGTGAATGTGATGTCGAGTCTAGCGCATGGGATGTCATACATATGCCCAGTATGATGACACAGATATTGGATGTGCTGTTATTTGTATAGAAGAGGTAATGTCATATACAGTTGATGGGACTTCACATATTATGGGTGTGATGGAATGAATACATTGCAAGTGATGTCATAAATACCGTGGTATGATATGGGAATGAGTGGATATGGTGTCATAAAGAGCACATATGATGGCAGAGATACATTGGGTGCAATGTCATACATCAAGTACTTGTCATCTAACATATACAGTGGGTTTGATGCCTCCGATTCATGCAGTATCACAAGTAGAGAAGATGTGATTTCACATACCTTTGATGTGAATTCATATACATTGGGTGTGATGTCATGAGTACATTGGATGTGATGTTATAAATATAGTGGTGTGATATCCTAAAGGGTGGATGGGATGACATATATAGTACATTTGATATCATACACATAGAGGGTGTGATGTCATACGTATAGTGGTTGTGATGAATGGATACAGTGGAGATCATGTCACAAAGATTGGGCGTGAAGTCAGATATAGTGGTTGTGTTGTCATCTACACAGTGTTCATGATGTCTAATTGGTGGATATAATGTCATAAACATAGTGAGTGTGATGCATCAGATAAATTGCCTGTGATTTCACATGTAAAGTGGATATGATGTCATAAAGTGGATGAGATATCATGTAGAATGTTTGTGACGTCATGATTACAGTGGATGTGATGTCATAAATACAGTGGGCTGATGTCATAGAGAGTGGATGTCATGACATATATAGTACAGATTATATCATACATGTAGTGGGTGTGATGCCATAAATACTGTGTATTGATGTCATAAATAGTGAATGTGATGTCCTATATAGTGCATGTGATTTCATACATAGGCCCAGTCTGATGTCATACATGGAGTGGGTATGAATTCATGAATAAAATAGGTGGGGTGACACAGATACAGTGGATGCGATCTCACATGTATAGAAGATGTGATGTCATATACAGTTGATTTGACTTCATGTATAGCACATGTGATGTCAAGAATACAGTGCATGTGATGTCATAAAGAGTGAATATAATGTCATATATAGTATGATGCCATAGACATCGTGGGTATGAAGTCATATATACAGTGGGTGTGATTAGACAGATACAGTTCATGTGATCTAAGGAATACAGTGGTTGTTATGTCTTAAATATGGAGGTATGATATCATAAAGTGTGGATGTGTTGTCATTTATAATTTATATGATGACATAGATATTGGGGTGTGATATCATACATACCCCAATGGTGTATGTCATCTACACATAGGATGTGATGACACAGATACAGGGCATGTGATGGAAGATATATTGGATGTGACGTCATATACCCTGGATATGGTATTGTAAAGAAAGTGAATGTATGTCACAGATACAGTGACTGTGATGCCACATGTATACTGGATGTGATGTCACATAAACTAGATGTGACGTCATATATAGTGGGCATGATGTCATGAATACAGGGTATGTGATATCATAAAGAGTGAGTGTGATATCATATGTACTCCATATGATTCCATACATATATTGGATGTAATGTCATGCATACAGTGTGGTGATACCATCTATACATTGGGTGAGATGACACAGAGTGGATGTCATCAGTTATAGTTGGTGTGAAGTCATAAATACTGTGATGTCCAATAGAGTGAATGTGATGTCATGTATACTGAATGTGATGCCATGTATACACCCAATGTGATTTTAAACATAAAGTGGTTGTAAGGTCACAAATAGAATGGATGTGATGACATGGTTCCAGTGGAAGTGATGTCACATGTATAGAAGATGTGGAGTCATATACAGCGGATGTGACTTCATATATATTGGATGTGATATCATGAATACAGTGGCTCTGATGCCACCGATGGAGAAGTGGGTTGTCATAAAGTGTGGATGTGTTGCCACATACAATGCATAGGATGTCACACATACAATGGGTGTGATATCATACATATAGTTAGTGTGTTGACACAGATACAGTGGATGTGATGTCAGATATAATGGGTGTGATGTCATATACTGGAAGTGATGTCAGATATAGTGGGTTTGATGTCAGATCCAGTGGTTGTGTTGTCACACAGAGTGTGCGTGGTGTCCCATAGAGTGGATATGATGTCATAATAATAGTGGGCATAATGTTATAGATAGTGTGGCTGTGATGCCACAAGTAAAAAATACAGTGAAAATGATGTCATAAACACGATTGTGTGATGGTAAGTAAAGAGTGAATGTAATGTTATATATAGTGCATATGATGTCATAAATATAGTGGGTGTGAAGACACAGAATGAGTGTGATGTCAGATAGTGTAGGTTGAAGTCATAGATAGTTGTTGTGTTCTTACTGCACACAATAGGTGTGATGTCATATAATGTGGATATGATAATATAAATGTAGTGGGTGTGATGTCATTGATAGAGTTGTCGTGATGTCTCATGTATAGTTAATGTGATGTCATCATCGGTGAATGGGATTTCACATATAGTGTCTGTGATATCATGAATATTGTATATTTTATGTCATAAAGAGTGAATGTGATGTCACGTACAGTGCATGTGAAACATACGTATGTCCAGATTGATGTCATATATAGAGTATTTGTGAGTTCATCAATAGAATGTGTGTGATGACACAGATACAGTGGATGCGATGTCAAATGTATTCAAAATGCCATGTCATAATCCGTGGATGTGATGTCATATATGAGTGTGATATTATGAATACAGTAAACGTGATGCAAAATACATCAGTGCGATGCCAAAAAGAGGGGATGTGATGTGTTCTATAATGCATATGATGTCATACATATTGTGGGTATGGTGTCATACATACTGTGGTGGTGATGACATAGGGGGAGTGGATGTGATGTAGACACAGAGAGTATGACGTCATAGATACAGTGGCTGGGTAGTGCTATGTATAGTCGATGTGATGTCATAACTAGTGGATGAGATGTCATATATAGTGAGTGTAATGTCATGAATACAGTGGATAAGATGTCATAGATTCCGCATACGATGTCATGTATATTTTAGATGTAGTATCGATACAAAGGGTGTGATGACACTGATACATTGTGTGTGATGTGCGATATAGTGTGCCTGATGTCAGATATAGTGGTTCTCTTGTAAATTACACTGAGTGTGATGACATATATAGTGAATATTATGTCATAAACATACTCGGTGTGATGTCATCAATACAATGGCTGTGATGTCACATGTATAGTCGACGGGATGTCATAATCTGTGGATGTGATGTTACATATAGGGGGCGCGATATCATGAACAGAGTGGATGTGATGTCATACAGTGGACATGGAGTCCTAAGAGTGGGTGTGATATCATGAATACATCTGATTTGATGTTTGAAACACTGTGGTGTGATGTCATAAAGAGGAGATGTGATGTCATATAGAGCATATGATGTCATGCACGTACTGGGTGTGATGGGCATAGAGTGGGTGTGATATCATCTATACAGTGGGTTGAAAGACACAGATAGAGTGGAAGCGATGTCAGATATAGTGTGTGTGATATCCAAGAAAATGGGTAGGGTAACCTATATACTGCCTATGATGTCATACATATATTGGATATTGCTCCGGCTGCTAGCTAGGCGCAGTCGCTCTGGCATGCAGAGCAATCAACGGAGGCTCCGAATCCACCTGAAAATGGATGAAAGGATTGGGACAGGAGGCGCAAAGAATGGCAGCAAGACAAAGATTCTGATCAAGCTGCAAAACTTTATTGAGCACAAGGTGATTATATAGGAGGAGGAAGGAAGGGAGGGAAAAGGAAGGGAGGAGCTCTGACAGGCATATAGGGAGTACGTGTCTTGTGGGTGATTGGCCTGTCGGATATACGTTCGCCGCATGTTCCTTTTGGTGGTTTGCCAGCCGAATGTATGGCTGGCGCGTAATCAGCGCCTTATATGGCAACAGGCTTGCAGTGCTCCGACCGTAATGGCTCTGGCTGATCGCATCAGCCGCCTGGGCCCCAACATCTCCTTCCTTTTTGTTTTTTAAGGCGAGGAGTCTGGTTTTGTTTGGACATTGACTGTCTAGGGGAGGCAGTGGCCAAGCTCCTCCTGACCTCTGTGTAGAGTTTAATGGACACCCTTTTTTGGAGGGGAGGATTTTGGTGTCAACCTCCATGCAAGCTGGCTTACCTCACAGGAGGCTCGAGAGTGGCCTCTTTGGTGGAGGCCCCTCCTTGCGGTACTTTGTCGCGCACCTAGCGATGTCCATTGCAGCAACTGGGCCGCAATGCAGACTCTCGAGAATCATGCAGCTCCCGTGGGAGAGGGCCTTGATAATTTTCATGGTCGAGCATTTCCAACTAGTGATAGTGGATCTGGATGGGTCTCCCTAGGATGTCGTTAAGGTGGTCTTTGACAAGTGTCGTGACACGCCTCAGAACCCAGGGAGCAAACGTGAGAAGCAGGAGGACAGTGATCAGGGGCCCGAGAAGGGGAAGGAGATAGGGGAGTAGTCCATTAAGGCCCGTCACAAAGGGATTTTCCATTAGCGCTTTCCTTCTTTTTTCTAGATCTTCTTGTAGCCTTTTTATTTTATCTCAGACAATGCCAGATTTGTTGGCGTAGAAGCAGCAGCGTTCCTGTAAGGCAAGGCAGATACCTCCCTGTTCTGTGGTGAGAAGATCTAAGCCTCGTCTGTTTTGAAGGACAACTTCTGCTAGGGAGTCTAGTTGCTCTTGGATATCACTAATGGTGCTGGATATAGCCTGGACATCATCAATGAGCTGATAAGAGAGCTGTGCATACGAATGAACTGCATATCCTAGGCCTGCAGAACCCGTAGCTATCGCTCCAGAGATTCCCAACCCAGCAAGCAAGGGGACAATGGCTAGGGCTCTTTTGTGTCGTCCCGCAAGGTGGTCAAAAGCGGGAACAGGAACAGGCTCTTTTTCTGGAATGATATCTATGTCTGGTAGCAGGGTGGCCAGGGTGCACAGCCCTGTCCATGAGGGGGGTAGGGCGGTATAGGCTTGATTATTACCGCAAATGAAAGTTTGTCCAGGTCCGGGGCAAAGGAGGGTGGTGTGGTTAGAGGTGTAGTTAAACACAGAGCTACAGTTCGTAAAGGCAGCGAAGCCAACGGGGATATCTGTGGAATCATTGCGCGGGTGCTTGTAGACGCAGGGGGAGAATGAAAACAATGTAGGTTGGACCCTGAAGGGCAGGCCGAGAGTGCAGTTTTGTTCAATGGTGTTGAGGTCTGATGTATTAATGGAGACAGCCAGGGGCATGGGAGTGCCTTGGCTGAGACATAGCCAGCAGTCTTGGGCTAGATTGGGGTTAGAGGTGTTAAGTGCCCGGTGGGTGGCTGTCAAAATGTCTATTGTTTGGGGGTCTAGGTCTGTTTCCCGTGATTTGGGGAGTGCTATAGGGTGATAGGAAAGCTTTGCAAATTGTCTATCAATGAGATGTTCTATCTTTTTTCGAACGATAATTTCTCTCACTCTGTCTTGAGGCCCACCTCCATCAGAGATGTGAACAGGGGCAACCTGTTGCCAGCATACCGGCTGTCCCACTGTGCCTCGGCACTGCCACGCTTTAACACCTGCTGACTGAATTTGTGTTAGTAACCCAGGGGGAAATTGAACCTGTTTTTCATTATGTTGGTAGGGGTCAGAGCCAAGGACCTTTTTGAGAGTCCAACCTGTTGAGGAGGGCTTACACGAATTGCGTTCAACAAACTGTTTGGAAGCCTCTTCATATTCACTCTTCCAAAGTATAATATCACCGCCACTTAGGGCAGCCTTGGCTAGGAAGAACCAATCATTGGGTGTAAGCCATCGATCACTAAGGTTTTCAATCAGGACAACAGTGAAGGGGGCACTGGGGCCGTAGTTGGCCACTGTCGCTTTGAACTTTTCTAGCGTTTTTAAGCTGAGCTTTTTGTAAGTATGGGGGAATGGTGGGATCGGGGGCTCATCATCATCTGAAGCCGAGTGTTCTGACTCTTCTTCATCATGATCACTAAGTGGGGGGTCGTGAGCGCTGGGCTGAGGGCTTCGAGGGTCTGTTGCCTCGTGAGGCAGAGGCTGAGTCTGGCTCCTAGTTACCGGGAAGGCCAAGAGCTCTTGGGGGGCAGAGATGGTCAGGTCGATGAGTTCTTTGTCTACTGCCTTAACCTCTCAGATGAAAATCAGGGCTTCTTGAAGGGAAGTTGTTTGGGGAAGGGGAGTTTGGTTGATGGGTGGTGGCTCAGAGTTATGTAGAATAGGAGCCAAGAGACGGGCTGTGTTGGGAGTGGCAGGTGTAACTGGGTGGGTATGAAAATATGGCGGTGGCACAAAGGGCGGAAGCGCAGAGCTGTCTAAGATGGCGGCTGAACAGGGCGGTGGCGCAGAAGCATTAAGCGCGGTCTTGCTTAAAATGGCGACTGTGGCAGGAGCGGTAGGGGCAGAGGAGGAAGGAGGCCAGTCAGGGCCGTTATAGTGGGCTGCCTCATCTTCTAGATCAGCTTGGTCAGCAGGGGCCAGCTGATCGTCTGTGCCTGTGTTGGTTATCTCTCTTAGGTCTTTAAGATTGGGGTATATAGCAGTAGGATTTGTATTTGTCTCAATATTGATAGCAATCGTGGGACAGCTTGAGAGGGCCCATGAGGGGGGCCAGTAATGGTAGCGGCACTGGAGTTATTAGGGTCTATGGAGTCACTTTGTATAAGATCTTGGGTAGAGGGCACTCTAGGGGGGGGGCAGGAGTGGCTGGAAAGGATTTTTTGCCCTTCTTGATAAAGGTGCTGAATGTCTGGGGTATGGCCCTGGTGAGTGAGAATATCTTTTATAAAATAGTAGTAGTTAAAGGTTGTAATAGGGACAGTCTGGGGGCCAAAAACACGATAATAGTCATTAAGGCAATCTCTGACATGATCCCACATACAAGTGTCGATAGTGCCCTCTTGAGGGAACCAGGGGCAGGTCTTAAAAAAAATGAAAAAACGAAATTAAATCTTTTTTACAGACCTTAATTTTCCACACCTTGAGGGATTCTTTGAGCTGGCTAATAAAAACATCATTTTGTGAACATGCTTGTCCCATGATTAAGCCTTACCTGGTCAAATGCCACCCACGACGGGGGGGTCTCATAGGAGTCGTCTCGAGAGCGGGTAATCGTGGTGCTCCTTGGGGGGTCTGGACAACGGGAATGGCGGTCCGTACAAGCGGTCTTCAGGCTCCACGTTGGGTGCCACTTGCTCCAGCTGCTAGCTGGGCGCAGTCTCTCTGGCCCGCAGAGCAATTAACAGAGGCTCCGAATCCACCTGAAAATGGATGAAAGGGTTGGGACAAGAGGCGCAAAGAATGGCAGCAAGAAAAAGATTCTGATCAAGCTGCAAAACTTTATTGAGTGCAAGGTGATTATATAGAAGGAGGAAGAGAGGGAGGGGAAAGGAAGGGAGGAGCTCTGACAGGCATATAGGGAGTAGGTGTCTTGTGGGTGATTGGCCTGTCGTATATACGTTCGCCGTATAATCCTATTGGTGATTTGCCAGCCGAATGTATGGCTAGCGCGTATTCAGCGCCTTATATGGCAACAGGCTTGCAGTGTTCCGACTGTAATGGCTCTGGCTGATCGCATCAGCCGGCTGGGCCCCAAGAGGATATGATATACATACATACAATGTGTGTGACATCATCGATAGAGTGGTTGGGATGATGCAGTAGAGTGGGTGCAATGTCATAAATACTGTGATTTAATGTCACAAATAGTGAATGTGATGTCGAGTCTAATGCACGTGATGTCCTACATATGCCCAGTGTGATGACACAGGTATTGGATGTGCTGTTATTTGTATAGAAGATGTGATGTGATATACAGTTGATGTGAATTCACATAGAGTGGGTGTGATGGCATGAATACAGTGCGAGTGATGTCATAAATACTGTGGTGTGATATGATAATGAGTGGATGTGATGTCATAAAGAGCACATATGATGCCACAGATATATTGGGCACAATGTCATACATAAAGTACTTGTCATCTAACCCATAGAGTGGGTTTGATGGCTCCGATTGATGCAGTATCACAAGTAGAGAAGATGCGATTTCATATACCTTGGATGTGACTTCATATACATTGGGTGTGATGTCATGAGTACATTGGATGTGATGTCATAAATATAGTGATGTGATGTAACAAAGGGTGAATGGGATGACATATATAGGACATATGATATCATACGTATAGAGGGTGTGATGTCATACGTATAGTGGTTTTGATGAAAGGATACAGTGGAGATCATGTCAGATAGAGTGGGTGTGATGTCAGATATAGGGGTTGTGTTGTCATCCACACAGTGCTCCTGATGTCTCATTAGTAGATATAATGTCATAAACATAGTGAGTGTGATGCATCTGATAAATTGCCTGTGATTTCACATGTAGAGTGGATGTGATGTCATAAAGTGGATGAGATATCATATAGAGTGGGTGTGATGTCATGATTACAGTGGATGTGATGTCATAAATACAGTGGCTGAAGTCATAGAGAGTGAATGTGATGACATATATAGTATATATGATATCATACATATAGTGGGTGCGATGTCATAAATACTGTGTATTGATATCATAAATAGTGAATGTAATGTCACATATAGTGCATGTGACTTCATACATAGTTGGAGTGTGATGTCATTCATGGAGTCGGTGTGAATTCATGAAAAAAACGGGTGTGATGACACAAGTACAGTGAATGTGATGTCACGTATACAGAAGATGTGATGTCCTATACAGTTCATGTGACTTCATGTATACTACATGTGATGTCATAAATACGATTGTGTGATGGTAAGTAAAGAGTGGATGTGATGTGATATACAGTGCATATGATGGCATACATATAATGGGTGCAATGTCATACGTAGAGTGGGTGTGAAGACACAGAATGAGTGTGATGTCAGATAGTGTAGGTGATGTCGTAGATAGTGGTTGTGTTCTTATTACACACAGTATGTGTGATGTCATATAACGTGGATATGATAATATAAATGTAGAGGGAGCGATGTCATCGATAGAGATGTCATGATGTCTCATGTATAGTTAATGTGATGTCATCATCGGTGAATGTGATTTCACATATAGTGGCTGTGATAAAATGAATATTGTATATTTTATGTCATAAAGAGTGAATGTGATGTCACGTACAGTGCATGTGAAACATACGTATGTCCAGATTGATGTCATATAGAGAGTATTGGTGATTTCATCAAAAGAATGGGTGTGGTGACACAGATACAGTGGATGGGATGTCACATGTATCCAATATTCCATGTCATTATCCGTGGATGTGATGTCATATATGAGTGCGATATCATGAATATAGTAAATGTGATGCAAAATACATCAGTGTGATGCCACAAACAGGGGATGTGATATCTTCTATAATGCATATGATGTCATATATATCATGGGTATTGTGTCACACATACAGCAGTGGTGATGACATAGGGAGAGTGGATGTGATGTAGACACAGAGAGTATGACATCATACATAGAGTGGCAGGGTAGTGCTATGTATAGTAGATGTGATGTCATAACTAGTGGATGAGATGTCATATATAGTGAGTGTAATGTCATGAATACAGTGGATATGATGTCATAGATACCGCATATGATGTCATGTATATCTCAGATGTAGTATCGATACAATGGGTTTGATGACACTGATACATTGTGTGTGATGTGAGATATAGTGTGTGTGATGTCAGACATAGTGGTTCTCTTGTAAAATACACTGAGTGTGATGACATATTTAGTGAATATGATGTCATAAACATATTGGGTGTGATGCCATTGATACAATGGCTGTGATGTCACATGTATAGTCGACGGGATGTCATAATCTGTGGATGTGATGTTACATATAGAGGGTGCGATATCATGAACAGAGTGGATGTGATGTCATACAGTGGACATGGAGTCCTAAGAGTGGGTGTGATATCATGAATACATCTGATTTGATGTTTGAAACACTGTGGTGTGATGTCATAAAGAGGGGATATGATGTCATATAGAGCATATGATGTCATGCATATACTGGGTGTGATGGGCATAGAGTGGGTGTGATATCATCGATACAGTGGGTTGTATGGCACAGATACAGTGGAAACGATGTCAGATATAGTGTGTGTGATGTCCAAAAGAATGGGTAGGGTAATCTATATACTGCATTGGATGTCATTCTTATATTGGATATGATATACATGCATACAATGTGTGTGATATCATCGAGAGAGTGGTTGTGATGATGCAGGAGAGTGGGTGCAATGTCATAAATACTGTGATTTTAATGTCATAAATAGTGAATGTGATGTCGAGTCTAGTGCATGTGATGTCATACGTATGCCCAGTGTGATGACACAGGTATTGGATGCGCTGTTATTTGTATAGAAAATGTGATGTCATATACAGTTGTTGTGACTTCACATAGAGTGGGTGTGATGGCATGAATACAGTGCGAGCGATGTCATAAATACAGTGATGTGATCTGATAATGAGTGGATATGATGTCATAAAGAGCACATATGATGCCACAGATATATTGGGCTCAATGTCATACATAAAGTACTTGACATATAACCTATATAGTGGGTTTGATGGCTCCGATTGATGCAGAATCACAAGTCCAGAAGACGTGATTTCATATACCATGGATGTGACTTCATATATATTGGGTGTGATGTCATGAGTACATTGGTTGTGATGTCATAAATATAGTGGTGTGATGTCATAAAGGGTGGATGGGATGGCATATATAGTATTTATGATATCATACATATAGAGGGTGTGATGCCATACGTATAGAGGTTTTGAAGAAAGGATACAGTGGAGATCATGTCAGATAGAGTGGGTGTGATGTCAGATATAGGGGTTGTGTTGTCATCCACACAGTGCTCCTGATGTCTCATTAGTGGATATAAAGTCATAAACATTGTGAGTGTGATGCATCTGATAAATTGCCTGTGATTTCACATGTAGAGTGGATGTGATGTCATAAAGTCGATGCGATATCATATACAGTGAGTGTGATGTCATGATTACAGTGGATGTGATGTCTTAAATACAGTGGGTTGATGTCATAGAGAGTGAATGTGATGACATATATAGTATATATGATATCATACATATAGTGGGTGCGATGTCATAAATACTGTGTATTGATGTCATAAATAGTGAATGTGATGTCATATATAGTGCATGTGATTTCATACATAGTCCCAGTGTGATGTCATATATGGAGTCGGTGTGAATTCATGAATAAAATGGGTGTGATGACACAGGTACAGAGGATGTGATGTCATGTGTAGAGAAGATGTGATGTCCTATACAGTTGATGTGACTTCATGTATACTATATGTGATGTCATAAATACGATTGTGTGATGGTAAGTAAAGAGTGGGTTTGATGTGATATATAGTGCATATGATGGCATATATACAGTGGGTGCAATGTCATACATAGAGTGGGTGTGAAGACACAGAATGAGTGTGATGTCAGATAGTGTAGGTGATGTCGTAGATAGTGGTTGTTTTCTTATTGCACAGTAGGTGTGATGTCATTTAACGTGGATATGATAATATAAATATAGAGGGAGTGATGTCATCGATAGAGTTGTCGTGATGTCCCATGTATAGTTAATGTGATGTCATCATCGGTGAATGTGATTTCACATATAGTGGCTGTGATATCATGAATATTGTATATTTTATGTCATAAAGAGTGAATGTGATGTCACGTACAGTGCATGTGAAACATATGTATGTCCAGATTGACGTAATATATAGACTATTTGTGAGTTCACCATTAGAATGGTTGTGAAGACACAGATACAGTGGATGCGATGTCACATGTATCCAAAATGCCATGTCGTAATCCATGTATGTGATGTCATATATGAGTGTGATATCATGAATACAGTAAATGTGACGAAAAACACATCAGTGTGATGCCACAAAGAGGGGATGTGATGTCTTCTATAATGCATATAATGTCATACATATCATGGGTATGGTGTCATACATACAGCGGTTGTGATGACATAGGGAGAGTGGATGTGATGTAGACACAGGGAGTATGATGTCATAGATACAGTGGCTGGGTAGTGCTATGTATAGTCGATGTGATGTCATAACTAGTAGATGAGACGTATTATACAGTGAGTGTAATGTCATGAATACAGTGGATATGATATCATAGATACCTCATATGATGTCATGCATATCTCAGATGTAATATCCATACAATGGGTGTGATGACACTGATACATTGTGTGTGATGTGAGATATAGTGTGTATGATATCAGATGTAGAGATTCTCTTGTAAAATAACTGAGTGTGATGACACATAGAGTGAATATGATGTCATAAACATACTGGGTGTGATGCGATCGATACAGTGGCTGTGATGTCACATGTATAGTCGATGTGATGTCATAAACTGTGGATGTGATGTTACGTATAGAGGGCGTGATATCATGAAGAGAGTGGATGTGATGTCATACAGTGGAGATGAAGTCCTAAGTGTGGGTGTGATGTCAGAGAGAGTGGTTGTGTTGCCATCCACACAGGGCTCCTGATGTCTCATTAGTGAATATAATGTCATAGACATAGTAAGTGTGATGTCACAGATAAATGGCCTGTGATTTGCCATGCAGTTTGGATGTGATGTCAAAAAGTGGATGAGATATCCTATAGAGTGGGTGTGACGTCATGATTACAGTGGATGTGATGTCACACAGTGGACATGGAGTCTTATGAGTGGGTGTGATACCATCAATACACCTGATTTGATGTTTCAAACACTGTGGTGTGATGTCATAAGGAGGGGATATGATGTCATAGAGAGCATATGATGTCATACGTGTTCTGGGTGTGATGGGCATACACTGGGTGTGATATCGTCTGTACAGGGGGTTGAATGACACAGATACAGTGGAAGCGATGTCAGATATAGTGTGTGTGATGTCCAAGAGAATGGATAGAGTAACCTATATACTGCATATGATGTCATACATATATTGGATATGATATACACACATACAATGTTTGTGATATCATCGAGAGAGTGGTTGTGATGATGCACCAGAGTGGGTGCAATGTCATACATACTGTGATTTAATGTCATAAATTGTGAATGTGATGTCGAGTCTAGTGCATGTGATGTCATACATATGCCCAGTGTGATGACTTAGGTATTGGATGTGATGTTATTTGTATAGAAGATATGATGTCATATACAGTTGATGTGACTTCACATATAGTGGGTGTGATGGCAGGAATACAGTGCAAGTGATGTCATAAATACAGTGGTGTGGTATGACAATGAGTGGATATGATGTCATAGAGCACATATGACAGCATATATATATTGGGCACGATGTCATACATAAAGTAATTCTCATTCAACTTATTCAGTGGGTTTGATGGCTCAGATTGATGCAGTATCACAAGTACAGAAGATGTGATTTCATATAGCGTTGATGTGACTTCATATACAGTGGGTGTGATGTCATGAGAACATTGGATGTGATGTCATAAATATAGTGGTGTGATGTCATAAAGAGTGGATGTAATGGCATATATAGTTCATATGACATCGTACAAAGAGTGGGTATGATGTCATACGTATAGTGGTTTCGATGAAAGGATACAGTGGAGATCATGTCAGATAGAGTGGTTGTGATGTCAGATAGAGTGGTTGTGTTGTCATCCACACAGGGCTACTGATGTCTCATTAGTGGATATAATGTCAAAGACATAGTGAGTGTGATGTCACAGATAAATTGCCTGTGATTTCACATGCAGCGTGGATGTGATATCATAAAGTGGATGAGATATCCTATAGAGTAGGTGTGACGTCATGATTACACTGGATGTGATGTCATTCAGTGGACATGGAGTCTTAAGAGTGGGTGTGATATCATGAATACAACTGATTTGATGTTTGAAACACTGGGGTGTGATGTCATAAAGAGGGGATATGATGTCATAGAGAGCATGTGAGGTCATACATGTACTGGGTGTGATGGGCATAGAGTGGGTGTGATATCATCTGTACAGGGGGTTGAATGACAAACATACAGTGGAAGCGATGTCAGATATAGTGTATGTGATATCCAAGAGAATGGGTAGTGTAACCTATATACTGCATATGTTGTCACACATATATTAGATATGATATACATATATACAATATGTGTGATATCATCAATAAAGTGGTTGTGATGATGCATTAGAGTGGGTGCTATGTCATAAATACTGTGATTTAATGTCATAAATTGTGAATGTGATGTCGAGTCTAGTGCATGTGATGTCATACATATGCCCAGTGTGATGACACAGTTATTGGATGTGCTGTTATTTGTATAGAAGATGTGATGTCATATACAGTTAATGGGACTTCACACATAGTGAGTGTGATGGCATGAATACAGTGCAACTGATGTCATAAATACAGTGGTGTGATATGATAATGAGTGGATATGATGTCATAAAAAGCACATATGACGGAATAGAATATTGGTCACGATATCAGAGGTACAGTACTTATCATCTAACCTATAGAGCGGGTTTGATGGCTCAGATTGATGGAGTATCACAAGTCCAAAAGATGTGATTTCATTTTCCTTTGATGTGACTTCATATACATTGGGTGGGATGTCATAAATATAGTGGTGTGATGTCATAAAGAGTGGATGTGATGACATATATAGTACATGTGACATCTTACAAATACAGGGTGTCATGTCACATATATAGTGGTTTTGGCGAAAGGATACAGTGGAGATCATGTCAGATAGAGTGGGTGTGATGTCAGATATAGTGGTTGTGCTGTCATCCACACAGGGCTCCTGATGTCTCATCAGTGGATATAATGTCATAGACATAGTGAGTGTGATGTCACAGATAAATTGCCTGAGATTTCACATGCAGCGTGGATGTGATGTAATAAAGTGGATGAGACATAATATAGAGTGGGTGTGATGTCATGACTTCAGTGGAAATGACGTCATAACGTGGACATGAAGTCCTAAGACTGAGTGTGATATCATGAATACACCTTATTTGATGTTTGAAACATTTGGGTGTGATGTCATAAAGAGAGGATATGACATCATAGAGAGCATATGATGTCATGCAGGTACTCGGTGGGATGGGCATAGAATGGGTGTGATATCATCTGTACAGTGGGTGGAATGACACTGATACAGTGGATGCGATGTCAGATATAGTGTGTTTGATGTCCAAGAGAATGGGTAGGGAAACCCATATACTGCATGCGATGTCATACATATATTGGATATGATATGCATACATGCAATGTGTGTGATATCATCGAGAGAGTGGTTGTGATGATGCAGTCGAGTGGGAGCAATGTCATACATACTGTTATTTAATGTCATAAATAGTGAATGTGATGTCGAGTCTAGTGCATGTGATGTCATACATATGCCCAGTGTGATGACACAAGTATTGGATGTGCTGTTATTGTTAGAGAACATGTGATGTCATATACAGCTGATGGGACTTCACATATAGTGGGTGTGATGGCATGAATACAGTGCAAGTTATGTCATAAATACAGTGGTGTGATATGAGAATGAGTGGATATGATGTCATAAAGAGCCCATATGACGGCCAAGATACATTGGGCAGGATGTCATACATTAGGTACTTGTCATCTAACGTATACAGTGGGTTTGATGGTTCAGATTGATGCAGAATCACAAGTGCAGAAGATGTGATTTCATATAGCTTTGATATCGGCATATCTCAGGCAAAGAGGGGATATGACGTCATAGAGAGCATATGACGTCATGCAGGTACTGGGTTTGATGGCCACAGAGTCATGTGATTTCATCTGTAGAGTGGGTGGAATGATACTGACAGTGGAAGCGATGTCAGATATAGTGTGTGTGATGTCCAAGAGAATGGGTAGGGAAACCCATATACTGCATATGATGTCATACATATATAGGATATGATATGCATACATGAAATGTGTGTGACATCATCAAGAGAGTGGTAGGTGATGATGCAGTAGAGTGGGTGCAATGTCATAAATACTGTGATTGAATGTCATAAGTAGTGAATGTGATGTCGAATCTAGTGCACGTGATGTTCTACATATGCCCAGTGTGATGACACAGGTATTTGATGTGCTGTTATTTGTATAGAAGATGTGATGTCATATACAGCTGATGGGACTTCACATATAGTGGGTGTGATGGCATGAATACTGGGGAAGTGATTTCATAAATTCAGTGGTGTGATATGAGAATGAGTGGATATGATGTCATAAAGAGCCCATATGACGCCATAGATAGATTGGACACGATGTCATACATAAGGTACTTGTCATCTAACCTATACAGTGGGTTGGATGGCTCAGATTGCTGCAGTATTACAAGTACAGAAGATGTGATTTCATATAGCTTTGATGTGACTTCATACACATAGGGGGTGACGTCATGAATTCGTTGGATGTGATGCCATAAATATAGTGCTGTGATGTCATAAAGAGTGGATGTGATGGCATATAGAGTTCCTATGACATCATACACATAGAGGGTATGATATCATACGTATAGTGGTTTTGACGAAAGGATAGAGTGGAGATCATGTCAGATAGAGTGGGTGTGATGTCAGATAGAGTGGTAGTGCTGTAATCCACACAGGGCTCCTGATGTCTCATTAGTGGATATAATGTAATAGACATAATGAGTGTGATGTCACAGATAAATTGCCTGTGATTTCACATGCAGCGTGGATGTGATGTCATAAAGTGGATGAGACATCATATAGAGTGGGTGTGACGTCATGATTACAATGGATTTGATGTCATACATTGGACATGGAGTCGTAAGTGTGGGTGTGATATCAAGAATACACCTGATTTAATGTTTGAAACACTGGGGTGTGATGTCATAAAGAGGGAATGTGACGTCATAGAGAGCATATAATGTCTTAGAGGTACTGGGTGTGATGAGCATAGAGTGGGTGGGAAATCATGTGTACAGTGGGTGGAATGACACTGATACAGTGGAAGTGATGTCAGATAGAGTGTTTGTGATATCCAAGAGAATGGGTAGGGAAACCCATATACTGCATATGATGTCATGCATATATTGGATATGATATGCATAGATGCAATGTGTGCGATATCATCGAGAGAGTGGTTGTGATGATGCAGTCGAGTGGGTGCAATGTCACAAATACTGTCATGTAATGTCATAAATAGTGAATGTGATGTCTAGTCTAGTGCATGAGATGTCATACCTATGCCCAGTGTGATGACAAAGGTATTGGATGTCCTGCTATTTGCATCGAAAAAGTGATGTCATATACAGTTGATGGGACGTCACCTATAGTGGGTGTGATGGCATGAATACAGTGAAAGTGATGTCATAAATAGAGTGGTGTGATGTAAGAATGAGTGGATATGATGTCATAAGGAGCCCATATGATGGCATAGATACATTGGGCACGATGTCATACATAAAGTACTTGTCATCTAACCTATACAGTGGTTTTGATGGCTCAGATTGATGCAGTATCACAAGTACAGAAGATGTGATTTCATATAGCTTTGATGTGACTTCATATACGTTGCGGTGACGTCATGAGTACATTGGATGTGATGTCATTAATGTAGAGATGTGACGTCATAAAGAGGGGATGTGATGGCATATAGAGTACATATGACATCATACACATAGAGGGTGTGATGTCATATGTATAGTGGTTTTGATGAAAGGATACAGTGGAGGTCATGTCAGATAGAGTGGGTGTGATGTCAGATAGAGTGGTTGTGCTGTCATTCCCACAGAACTTCTGATGCCTCGTTAGTGGATATAACGTCATAGACATAGTGAGGGTGATGTCACAGATAAACTGCCTGTGATTCCACATGCAGCGTGGATGTGATGTTATAAAGTGAATGAGACGTCATATGCAGTGTGTGTGACGCCATGATTATAGTGAATGTGATGTCATACCGTGGACATATAGTCCTAAGATTGGGTGTGATATCATGAATACACATGAATGGATGCTTGAAACACTGGGGTGTGATGTGATAAAGAGGGGATATGACGTCATAGAGAGCATATGATGTCATACAAGTACTGGGTGGAATGGGAATAGAGTGGGTGTGATATCATCTGTACATTGGGTGGAAAGACACTGATACACTGGAACCAATTTCAGATATAGTGTATGTGATGTCCAAGAGAATGGCTCGGGAAACCCATATACTGCATATGATGTCATACCTATGTTGGATATGATATGCATGCATGCAATGTGTGTGATATCATCGAGAGAGTGGTTGTGATGATGCAGTCGAGTGGGTGCAATGTCATAAATACTGTGATTTAATGTCATAAATAGTGAATGCGATGTCGAGTCTAGTGCATGTGATGTCATACATATGCTCAGTGTGATGACACAGGTATTGGATGTGCTGTTATTTGTATAGAAGATGGGATGTCATATACAATTGATGGGGCTTCACATATAGTGGGTGTGATGGTATGAATACAGTGCGAGTGATGTCATAAATACAGTAGTCTGACATGAGAATGAATGGATATGATATCATAAAGAGCCAATAGGATGGCATATAAACATTGGGCACGATGTCCTACATAATGTACGTGTCTTCTAACATATACTGTGGGTTTCAGGGCTCAGAATGATGCAGTATGACAAGTACAGAAGATGTGATTTCATATACATTTGACGTGACTTCATAGACATTGAGGTGGACGTCATGAGTACATTGGGGGTGATGTCATAAAAATAGTGGTGTGACGTCATAAAGAGTGGATGTGATGGCATATAGAGTGTGGATGACATCATACACATAGAGTGTGTGATGTCATACGTATAGCGGTTTTGATGAAAGGATACAGTGGAGATCATATCAGATAGATTGGGTGTGATGTCAGATAGAGTGGTTGTGCTATCATCCACAGAGGGCTCCTCATATCACATTAGTGGATATAACGTCATAGACATAGTGAGTCTGATTTCACAGATAAATTCCCTGTGGTTTCACACGCAGCGTGGATGTGATGTCATAAAATGGATGAGACCTCCTATAGAGCGGGTATGACGTCATGATTACAGTGGATGTGATGTCATACCGTGGACATGGAGTCCTAAGAGTGGGTGTGATATCATGAATATACCTGATTTGATGTTTGAAACACTGGGGTATCATGTCATAAAGAAGAGAAATGACGTCATAAAAAGCATATGACATCATACAGGTACTGCTTGTGATGGGTATATAGTGTGTGTGATATCACCTGTACAGTGGGTGGAATGACACTGATACAGTGGAAGCGATGTCAGATATAGTGTGTGTGATATCCAAGAGAATGGGTAGGGAAACCCAATACTGCGTATGTTGTCAGACCTATGTTGGATAAGATATGCATACATGCAACGTGTGTGATATCATCGAGAGAGTGGTTGTGATGATGCAGTCGAGTGGGTTCAATGTCATAAGTACTGTGATTTAAGGTCATAAATAATAAATGTGATGTCGATTCTAGTGCATGTGATGTCATACATATGCCCAGTGTGATGACACAGGTATGGGATGTGTTTATTTGTATAGAAGGTGTGATGTCATATACAGTTGATGGGACTTCACATATAGTGGGTGTGATGTCATGAATACAGTGCAAGTGATGTCATAAATACAGTGGTGTGATGTGAGAATGAGTGGATATGATGAAATAAAGAGCCCATGTGACGGCATAGATATATTGGGCACGATGTCATACATAAGGTACTTGTCATCTAACCTATACAGTGGGTTTGATAGCTCAGATCGATGCAGAATCACAAGTGCAGAAGATGTGATTTCATATAGCTTTGATGTGACTTCATATACATTTGGGGTGATGTCATGAGTACATTGGATGTGATGTCATAAATGTAGCGGTGTGAGGTCATAAAGAGGGGATGTGATGGCATATAGAGTACGTATGACATCATACACATAGAGGGTGTGACGTCATAAGTATAGTGGTTTTGATGAAAGGATACAGTGGAGATCATGTCAGATAGAGTGTGTGTGATGTCAGATAGAGTGGTTGTGCTGTCATCCCCACAGGAATCCTGATGTCTCATTAGTGGATTTAACGTCATAGACATAGTGAGTGTGATGTCACAGATAAATTGCCTGTGATTTCACATGCAGCTTGGATGTGATGTCATAAAGTGGATGAGACATCATATAGAGTGGATGTGACCTCATGATTACAGTGGGTGTGATGTCACACCATGGACATTGAGTCCTAAGAGTGGCTGTGATATCATGAACACACCTGATTTGATGTTTGAAACACTGGGGTGTGATGTCATAAAGAGGGGATATGACGTCATAGAGAGCATATGACGTCATGCAGGTACTGGGTGTGATGGGCATAGTGTGGGTGTGATATCATCAGTACAGTGGGTGGAATGACACTGATACAGTGGAAGGGATGTCTGATATAGTGTTTGTGATGTCCAAGAGAATGGGTAGGGAAAGCCATATACTGCGTATGATGTCATACCTATGTTGGATATGATATGCATACATGCAATGTGTGTGATATCATGGAGAGAATGGCTCTGATGATGCAGTCGAGTGGGTGCAATGTCATAAATACTGTGATTTAATGTCATAAATAGTGAATGTGATGTCGAGTCTAGTGCATGTGATGTCATACATATGCCCAGTGTGATGACACAGGTATGGGATGTGCTGTTATTTGTATAGAAGATGTGATGTGATATACAGTTGATGGGACCTCACATATAGTGGGTGTGATGGCATGGATACAGTGCAAGTGATGTCATAAATTCAGTGGTGTGATATGAGAATGAGTGGATATGATGTCATAAAGAGCCCATATGACGGTATAGATACATTCGGTACAATGTCATACATAAGGTGCTTGTCATCTAACCTATAGAGGGGTTGGATGGCTCAGATTGATGCAGGATCACAAGTACAGAAGATGTGATTTCATATAGCTTTGATGTGACTTCATATGCATTGGGGGTGATGTCATGAGTGAATTGGATGTGATGTCATAAATGTAGGGGTGTGACGTCATAAAAGGGGATTTGATGGCATATAGAGTACGTGTGACATAATATACTTAGAGGGTGTGATGTCATACGTATAGTGGTTTTGAAGGAAGGATACAGTTGAGATCATGTCAAATAGAGTGTGTGTGATGTCAGAGAGAGTGGTTGTGCTGTCATCCCCACAGGGCTCCTGATGTCTCATTAGTGGATATAACGTCATAGACATAGTGAGTGTGATGTCACAGATAAATTGCCTGTGATTCCACACGCAGCTTGGATGTAATGTCATAAAGTGCATGAGACATCATATATAGTGGGTGTGATGTCATACCATGGACATGGAGTCCTAAGTGTGGGGGTGATATCATGAATAAACCTGATTTGATCTTTGAAACACTGGGATGTGATGTCATAAAGAGGGGATATGATGTCATAGGGAGCATATGACGTCATGCAATACTGGATGTGAAGGGCATAGAGTGGGTGTGGTATCATCTGTACAGTAGATGGAAAGACACTGATACAGTGGAAGGGATGTCAGATATAGTGTGTGTGATGTCCAAGAGAATGGGTAGGGAAAGCCATATACTGTGTATGATGTTATACCTATGATGGATATGACATGCATACATGCAATGTGTGTGATATCATCGAGAGAATGGTTGTGATGATGCAGTCGAGTGGTTGCAATGTCATAAATACTGTGATTTAATGTCATAAATTGTGAATGTGATGTCGAGTCTAGTGCATGTGATGTCATACATATGCCCAGTGTGATGACACAGCTATTGGATGTGCTGTTATTTGTATAGAAGATTTGATTTCATATACAGTTGATTGGACCTCACATATAGTGGGTGTGATGGCATGAATACAGTGCAAGTGATGTCATAAATACAGTGGTGTGATGTGAGAATGAGTGGATACGATATCATAAAGAGCCCATATGACGGCATAGATATATTGGGTACGATGTCATACATAAGGTACTTGTCATCTAAACTATACAGTGGGTTGGATGGCTGAGATTGATGCAGTGTCACAAGTACAGAGGATGTGATTTCATATAGCTTTGATGTGACTTCATGTACATTGGGGGTGACGTCATGAGTACATTGGATGTGATATCATAAATGTAGCGGTGTGGCGTCATAAAGAGGGGATGTGATGGCATATAGAGTACGTATGACATCATACACATAGAGGGTGTGATGTCATACGTATAGCGGTTTTGATGAAAGGATACAATGGAGATCATGTCAGATAGAGTGTGTGTGATGTCAGAGAGAGTGGTTGTGCTGTCATCCCCACAGGACTCCTGATGTCTCATTAGTGGATACAACGTCATAGACATAGTGAGTGTGATGTCACAGATAAATTACCTGTGATTTAACACGCATCTTGGAAGTAATGACATAAAGGGGATGAGACATCACACAGAGTGGGTGTGACGTCATGATTACAGTGGATGTGATGTCATACCGTGGACATGGAGTGCTAAGAGTTTGTGTGATATCATGTATACACCTGATTTGATGTTTGAAACACTGGGATGTGTTGTCATAAAGAGGGGATATGACGTCTTAGAGAGCATATGACGTCATACAGGTACTGGGTGTGATGGGCATAGAGTGGGTGCGATATAATCTGTACAATGGGTGAAATGACAGTGATACAGCGGAAGCGATGTCAGATATAGTGTGTGTGATGTCCAAGAGAATGGGTAGGGAAACCCATTTACTGCGTATGATGTCATACCTATGTTGGATATGATATGCATGCCGGCAATGTGTGTGATATCATTGAGAGAATGGTTGTGATGATGCAGTCGAGTGGGTACAATATCATACATACTGTGATTTAATGTCATAAACAGTGAATGTGATGTCGAGTCTAGTGCATGTGATGTCACACATATGCCCAAGGTGATGACACAGGTATGGGATGTGCTCTTATTTGTATAGAAGATGTGATGTCATATACAGTTGATGGGACTTCACATATAGTGGGTGTGATGGCATGAATACAGTGCAAGTAATGTCATAGATACAGTGGTGTGATGTGAGAATGAGTGGATATGATGTCATAAGGAGACCATATGACGGCATAGATATATTGGGCACGATGTCATACAGAACGTTCTTGTCATCTAACCTATACAGTGGGTTGGATGGCTCAGATTGATGCAGTTATCACAGGTACAGAAGATGTGATTTCATATAGCATTGATGTGACTTCATATTCATTGGGGGTGATGTCATGGGTACATTGGATGTGATGTCATAAATGATAGGGGTGTGACGTCATAAAGAGGGGATGTGGTGGGATATAGAGTACATATGATATCATACACATGGAGGGTGTGATGTCATACATACAGCGGTTTTGATGAAAGGATACAGTGGAGATCATGTCAGATAGAGAGTGTGTGATGTCAGATAGAGTGGTTGTGCTGTCATTCCCAGGGCTCCGTATGTCTCATTAGTGGATATAACGTCATAGACATATTGAGTGTGATGTCACAGATAAATTGCCTGTGATTTCACACACAGCTTGGACGTGATGTCATAAAGTGGATGAGACATCATATAGAGTGGGTGTGACGTCATGATTACAGTGGATGTGATGTCATACTGTGGACATGGAGTCCTAAGTGTGGGTGTGATAGCAGGAATACACCTGATTTGATGTTTGAAACACTGGGGTGTGATGTCATAAAGAGGGGATATGACGTCATAGAGAGCATATGACGTTATTCAATTACTGGGTATGATGGGCAAAGAGTGGGTGTGATATTATCTGTACAGTGGGTGGAATGATACTGATACAGTCGAAGTGATGTCCGATATAGTGTGTGTGATGTCGAAGAGAATGGGTAGGGAAACCCAGATACTGCGTATGATGTCATACCTATGTTGGATATGATATGCATACATGCAATGTGTGTGATGTCATCGAGAGAATGGTTGTGATGATGCAGTCGAGTGGGTGCAATGCCATAAATACTGTGATTTAATGTCATAAAGATTCAATGTGTTGTCGCGTCAAGTACATGTGTTGTCATACATATACCCAGTGTGATGACACAGGTAATGGATGTGCTGTTATTTGTCTGAAAGATGTGATGTCATATACTGTTGATGGGACTTCACATATAATGGGTGTGATGGCATGAATACAGTGCAAGTGATGTCATAAATACAGTGGTGTGATGTGAAAATGAGTGGATACGATGTCATAAAGAGCCCTTATGATGGCATAGATACATTGGGCACGATGTCATACGTAAGGTACTTGTAATCTAACCTATAGAGTGGTTTTGATGGCTCAGATTGACGCAGTATCACAAGTACAGAGGATGTGATTTCATATAGCTTGGATGTGACTTCATATACATTGGGGGTGACGTCATGAGTACATTGGATGTGATGTTATAAATGTAGCAGTGTGACGTCATAAAGAGGGGATGTGATGGCATGTAGAGTACATATGACATCATACACATAGAGGGTGTGATGTCATACGTAAAGGATACAGTGGAGATCATGTCAGATAGAGTGGGTGTGATGTCAGATAGAGTGGTTGTGCTGTCATCCCCATAGACTCCTGATGTCTCATTAGTGGATATAACGTTATAGACATAGTGAGTGTGATGTCACAGATAAATTGCCTGTGATTTCACACGCAGCTTGGATGTGATGTCATAAAGTGGATGAGACATCATATAGAATGGCTGTGACTTCATGATTACAGTGGATGGGATGTCATACCGTGGACATGGAGTCCTAAGAGTGGGGGTGATATCATGAATACACCTGATTTGACGTTTGAAACACTGGGGTGTGATGTCATAAAGAGGGGATATGACGTCATAGAGAGCATATGACGTCATGCAGGTACTGGGTGTGATGGGCATAGTGTGGGTGTGATATCATCTGTACAGTGGGTGGAATGACACTGATACAGTGGAAGGGATGTCTAATATAGTGTGTGTGATGTCCAAGAGAATGGGTAGGGAAAGCCATATACTGTGTATGATGTCATACCTATGTTGGATATGATATGCATGCATGCAATGTGTGTGATATCATCGAGAGAATGGCTCTGATGATGCAGTCGAGTGGGTGCAATGTCATAAATACTGTGTTTTAATGTCATAAATAGTGAATGTGATGTCGAGTCTAGTGCATGTGATGTCACACATATGCCCAGTGTGATGACACAGGTATGGGATGTGCTGTTATTTGTATAGAAGATGTGATGTCATATACAGTTGATGGGACTTCACATATAGTGAGTGTGATGGCATGAATACAGTGCAAGTAATGTCATAGATACAGTGGTGTGATGTGTGAATGAGTGGATATAATGTAATAAAGAGCCCATATGACGGTATAGATACATTCGGAACAATGTCATACATAAGGTGCTTGTCATCTAACCTATAGAGTGGGTTGGATGGCTCAGATTGATGCAGGATCACCAGTACAGAAGATGTGATTTCATATAGCTTTGATGTGACTTCATATGCATTGGGGGTGACGTCATGAGTGCATTGGATGTGATGTCATAAATATAGGGGTGTGATGTCATAAAAAGGGGATGTGATGGCATATAGAGTACGTGTGACATCATATACTTAGAGGGTGTGATGTCATACGTATAGTGGTTTTGATGAAAGGATACAGTGGAGATCATGTCAGATAGAGTGTGTGTGATGTCAGAGAGAGTGGTTGTGCTGTCATCCTCACAGGGCTCCTGATGTCTCATTAGTGGATATAACGTCATAGACATAGTGAGTGTGATGTCACAGATAAATTGCCTGTGATTTCACATGCAGCTTGGATGTAATTTCATAAAGTGGATGAGATATCATATATAGTGGGTGTGATGTCATACCGTGGACAGGGAGTCTTAAGTGTGGGGGTGATATCATGAATAAACCTGATTTGATGTTTGAAACACTGGGGTGTGATGTCATAAAGAGGGGATATGATGTCATAGGGAGCATATGACGTCATGCAAGCACTGGATGTGAAGGGCATAGAGTGGGTGTGGTATCATCTGTACAGTAGATGGAATGACACTGATACAGTGGAAGGGATGTCAGATATAGTGTGTGTGATGTCCAAGAGAATGGGTAGGGAAAGCCATATACCTCGTATGATGTCATACCTATGATGGATATGATATGCATACATGCAATGTGTGTGATATCATCGAGGGAATGGTTGTGATGATGCAGTCTAGTGGGTGCAATGTCATAAATACTGTGATTTAATGTCATAAATTGTGAATGTGATGTCGAGTCTAGTGAATGTGATGTCATGCATATGCCCAGTGTGATGGCACAGGTATTGGATGTGCTGTTATTTGTACAGAAGATTTGATGTCATATACTGTTGATGGGACCTCACATATAGTGGGTGTGATGGCATGAATACAGTGCAAGTGATGTCATAAATACAGTGGTGTGATGTGAGAATGAGTGGATACGATGTCATAAAGAGCCCATATGACGGCATAGATATATTGGGTACGATGTCGTACGTAAGGTACTTGTCATCTAATCTATACAGTGGGTTGGATGGCTGAGATTGATGCAGTGTCACAAGTACAGAAGATGTGATTTCATATAGCTTTGATGCGACTTCATGGATATTGGGGGTGACGTCATGAGTACTTTGGATGTGATATCATAAATGTAGCAGTGTGACGTCATAAAGAGGGGATGTGATGGCATATAGAGTACGTATGACATCATACACATAGAGGGTGTGATGTCATACGTATAGCGGTTTTGGTGAAAGGATACAGTGGAGATCATGTCAGATAGAGTGTGTGTGATGTCAGATAGAGTGGTTGTGCTGTCATCCCCACAGGGCTCCTAATGTCTCATTAGTGGATACAACGTCATAGACATAGTGAGTGTGATGTCACAGATAAATTGCCTGTGATTTAACACGCATCTTGGAAGTTATGTCATAAAGTGGATGAGACATCATACAGAGTGGGTGTGACGTCATGATTACAGTGGATGTGATGTCATATCGTGGACATGGAGTCCTAAGAGTGGGTGTGATATGATGAATACACCTGATTTGATGTTTGAAACACTGGGGTGTGATTTCATAAAGAGGGGATATGACGTCTTAGAGAGCATATGATGTCATACAGGTACTGGGTGTGATGGATAGAGTGGGTGTGATATAATCTGTACAATGGGTGAAATGACAGTGATACAGTGGAAGCGATGTCAGATATAGTGTGTGTGATGTCCAAGAGAATGGGTAGGGAAACCCATATACTGCGTATGATGTCATACCTATGTTGGATATGATATGCATGCATGCAATGTGTGTGATATCATCGAGAGAATGGTTGTGATGATGCAGTCGAGTGGGTACAATGTCATACATACTGTGATTTGATGTCATAAATAGTGAATGTGATGTCGAGTCTAGTGCATGTGATGTCACACATATGCCCAGTGTGATGACACAGGTATGGGATGTACTGTTACTTGTATAGATGATGTGATGTCATATACAGTTGATTGGACTTCACATATAGTGGGTGTGATGGCATGAATACAGTGCAAGTAATGTCATAGATACAGTCTTGTGATGTGAGAATGAGTGGATATGATGTCATAAAGCGCCCATATGACGGCATAGATATATTGGGCACGATGTCATACATAAGGTACTTGTCATCTAACCTATAGAGTGGGTTGGATGCCTCAGATTGATGCAGTATCACAAGTACAGAAGATGTGATTTCATATAGCTTTGATGTGACTTCATATTCATTGGGGGTGACGTCATGAGTACATTGGATGTGATGTCATAAATGATAGGGGTGTGACGTCATAAAGAGGGGATGTGGTGGGATATAGGATACATATGACATCATACACATGGAGGATGTGATGTCATACGTATAGCGGTTTTGATGAAAGGATACAGTGGAGATCATGTCAGATAGAGTGTGTGTGATGTCAGATAGAGTGGTTGTGCTATCATTCCCAGGGCTCCTTATGTCTCATTAGTGGATATAACGTCATAGACATAGTGAGTGTCTGTGATTTCACACGCAGCTTGGATGTGATGTCATAAAGTGGATGAGACATCATATAGAATGGCTGTTACTTCATGATTACAGTGGATGGGATGTCATACCGTGGACATGGAGTCCTAGGTGTGGGTGTGATATCATGAATACACCTGATTTGATGTTTGAAACACTGGGGTGTGATGTCATAAAGGGGATTTGACGTCATAGAGAGCATATGACATCATGCAAGTTGTGGGTGTGATGGGCATAGAGTGGGTGTGATATCATCTGTACAGTGTGTGGAATGACACTGATACAGTGGAAGTGATGTCAGATATAGTGTGTGTGATGTCGAAGAGAATGGGTAGGGAAACCAATATACTGCGTATGATGTCATACTTATATTGGATATGATATGCATACATGCAATATGTGTGATATCATCAAGAGAGTGGTTGTGATGATGCAGTCGAATGTTGGGACCCGGCTGGCTGAGGCTATCAACCAGAGCCTTTACGGTCGGAACACTCAAAGCCTGCTGCCATATAAGGTGCTTATTACGTGCCTTCTATACATTCAGCTGGCAAATCACCAAAAGTATCATGCGGCAAACATATATCCGACAGTCCAATCACCCACAAGACACGTATTCCTTACATGCCTGTCAGAACTCCCCCCTCCCTTTTCCCACTTCCTCCCCTCCTCCCCATATATAATCGCCTTGCACTCAATAAAGTTTTGCAGCTTGATCAGAACCTTTGTCTTGCTGCCGTTCTTCGTGCCTCTTATTCCACCCCCCTTTCTTCCGTTTTCAGGTGGATTCGGAGCTCACTTTGATTGCTCTACGGGCCAGTGCAACTGCGCCCAGCTAGCGGCCGGAGCAAGTGGTGCCCAACGTGGGGCCCGAAAACCGCTTGGACGGACCGCCATCCCCGATGACCCGTCCCAGCGAGGAGCACCACGATTAACCGCTCGTGAGATGACTCCAGAGAGAGTCCCCCCCCTCGATGGCGGCATTCGGTCAGGTAAGTATTAATCATGGGAGAAGCATGTTCGAAAGATGATGTTTTTATTAGCCAGCTTAAAAAATCCCTCAAGGTGCGAAGAATTCAGGTTCGTAAAAAAGATTTAGTTTCGTTTTTTCATTTTATTTTTAAGACCTGCCCCTGGTTCCCTCAAGAGGGTACTATCGACACTCGTATGTGGAATCGTGTCAGAGATTGCCTTAATGACTATTATCGTGTCTTTGGTCCCCAGACTGTGCCTATCACCACCTTAAACTACTGCAATCTTATAAAAGTTATTCTCACCAACTAGGGCCATACCCCAGACATTCAGCACCTTTGTCAGGAAGGACAAAGAATCCTTTCCTGCCACTCCCGTCCCCCCTCTAGAGCGCCCTCTACCCAAGATCTTATACAAAGCGACCCCATACACGCAAATAACTCCAGCGCCACTACCATTACTCGCCCCCCCTCACGGGCCCTGTCAAACTGTCCCTCGATTTCTTTCAATATTGAGACAAATCCAAATCCTACTGCTATATACCCCGATCTTAAAGACCTAAAAGGAATAACCAGCACAGACACAGACGATCAGCTGCCCCCTGCTGACCGAGCTAATCTAGAAGATGAGGCAGCCCACTATAACGGCCCTGACTGGCCTCCCTCTTCCTCTGTCCCTTCTGCTCCCGCCACAGCCGCTGTTTTAAACAAGCCCACGCTTAATGCCTCTCCGCCGCCACCCGCTTCCATGCCTCCACCCTGTTCAGCTGCCATCTTACACAGCTCTGCGCTCCCGCCCTTTGTGCCACCGCCATATTTTCCCACCCACCCAGTTAAGCCCACCACTCCCAACACAGCCCGCCTTCCAGCTCCTATTCTGCATAACACTGAGCCTCCACTCATCAACCAAACTCCCCTCCCCCAAAACACTTCCCTTAAAGAAGCCCTGATTTTCCTCCGAGATGTTAAAGCGGTAGCCAAAGAACTCGCCGACCTGAGTGTCTCCGCCCCCCAAGAGCTCTTAGCCTTCCCAGTAACTAGGAGCCAGGCTCAGCCTCCACGTCATGAGGCGACAGACTCTCAAAGCCCTGAGCCCAGTGCTCACGACCCCCCACTTAGTGATCATGATGAAGAAGAGTCAGAACACTTGGCTTCTGACGATGATGAGCCCCCGGTCCCACCATCCCCTCATACTTACAAAAAGCTCAGCTTAAAAACGCTAAAAAAGGTCAAAGCGGCAGTGGCCAAGTAAGGCCCCACTGCCCCTTTCACTGTTGTCCTGATTGAAAACCCTAGTGATCGATGGCTTACACCCAATGATTGGTTCTTCCTAGCCAAGGCTGCCCTAAGCGGCGGTGATTTTATCCTCTGGAAAAGTGAATATGAAGAGGCTTCCAAACAGTTTGTTGAATGCAATTCGCGTAAGCCCTCCTCAAAAGGTTGGACTCTCAAAAAGTTCCTTGGCTCTGACCCCTACCAACATAAGGAAAAACAGCCTCAATTTCCCCCCCAGGTTACTAACACTAATTCAGTCAGCAGGTGTTAAAGCGTGGAAACGCCTTCCCCAGAAAGGCACTGCCACCACCTCCCTTGCAAAGATCAGACAGGGCCATGATGAGCCATATAGTGATTTCATTAGTCGCTTACAAACACTGGCCGAACGGCTTTTTGGCTCTGGAGAAAGCGAAAGCACCTTCCTTAAACACCTCACTTTCGAACAATAGACATTTTGACAGCCATCCACCGGGCGCTTAACATCTCTAACCCCAGTCTAGCCCAAGATTGCTGGCTATGTCTCAGCCAAGGCACGCCCATGCCCCTGGCTGTCTCCGTTAATACATCAGATCTCAACCCTATTGACCAAAACTGCACTCTCGGCCTGCCCTTCAGGGTCCAACCTACACTGTTTTCATTCTCCCCCTGCATCTAAAAACACCCGCGCAATGATTCCACAGATATCCCTATTGGTTTCGCTGCCTTTACCAACTGTAGCTCTGTGTTTAACTATACCTCTAGCTACACCACCCTCCTATGCCCCGGACCAGGAAAGGCATTCGTTTGCGGAAACAATCAAGCCTATACCGCCCTACCCCCCTCATGGACAGGGCTGTGTGCCCTAGCCACCCTGCTGCCAGACATAGATATCATTCCAGGAAATGAGCCCGTTCCCATTCCCACTTTTGACCACCTTGCGGGACGGCACAAAAGAGCCCTAGCCATTATCCCCTTGCTTGCTGGGTTAGGAATCTCGGGAGCGATAGCTACGGGATCTGCAGGCCTAGGATATACAGTTGATTCATATTCAAAGCTCTCTAAGCAGCTCATTGATGATGTCCAGGCCATATCCAGCACCATTAGTGATATCGAAGATCAACTAGACTCCCTAGCAGATGTAGTCCTTCAAAACAGACGAGGCTTAGATCTTCTCACCGCAGAACAGGGAGGTATCTGCCTTGCCTTACAGGAACACTGCTGCTTCTACGCCAACAAATCTGGCATTGTCCGAGATAAAATAAAAAGGCTACAAGAAGATCTAGAAAAAAGAAGGAAAACGCTAATAGAGAATCCCTTTCTGACATGCCTTAATGGACTACTCCCCTATCTCCTTTCCCTTCTTGGGCCCCTGATCACTGTCCTCCTGCTTCTCACGTTTGCCCCCTGGGTTCTGAGGTGTGTCATGACACTTGTCAAAGACCAGCTTAGCGACATACTAGGGAGACCCATCCAGATCCACTATCACCAGTTAGAAATGCTCGACCATGAAAAATATCAAGGCCCTCTCCCACGGGAGCTGCATGATTCTTGAGAGTCTGCATTGCGGCCCAGTTGCTGCAATGGACACCGCTAGGTGCGTGACAAAGTACCGCAAGGAGGGGACTCCACCAAAGAGGCCACTCTCGAGCCTCCTGCGAGGTAAGCCAGCTTGCATGGAGGTTGACACCAAAATCCTCCCCTCCAAAAAAGGGTGTCCATTAAGCTCTACCCAGAGCTCAGGAGGAGCTTGGCCACTGCCTCCCCTAGCCAGTAAATGTTCAAACAAAACCAGACTCCTCGCCTTACAAAACAAAAAGGGAGGAGATGTTGGGGCCCGGCCGGAAGAGGCGATCAGCCAGAGCCATTACGGTCGGAACACTCCAAGCCTGCTGCCATATACGGCGCTGATTACGTGCCAGCTATACATTCGACTGGCAAATCACCAAAAGGAACATGAGGCGAACATATATCCGACAGGCCAATCGCCCACAAGACACGTATTCCTTACATGCCCGACAGAACTCCCCCCTCCCTTTTCCCACTCCTTCCCCTCCTTTCCATATATAATCACCTTGAGGTCAATAAAGTTTTGCAGCTTGATCAGAAACTTTGTCTTGCTACCATACTTTGCATCTCTTGTCCCACCACCCTTTCATCCGTTTTCAAGTGGATTCGGAGCTCACGTTGATTGCTCTGTGGGCAAGAGCGACTGCGCCCAGGTAGCGGCCGGAGCAGTCGAGTGGGTGCAATGACATAAATACTGTGATTTAATGTCATAAATAGTGAATGTGATGTCGAGTCTAGTGCATGTGATGTCACACATATGCCCAGTGTGATGACACAGGTATGGGATGTGCTGTTATTTGTATAGAAGATGTGATGTCATATACAGCTGATGGGACTTCACATATAGTGGGTGTGATGGCATGAATACAGTGCAAGTGATGTCATAAATACAGTGGTGTGATGTGAGAATGAGTGGATATGATGTCATAAAGAGCCCATATGACGGCATAGACATATTGGGCACGGTGTCATATATAAGGTACTTGTCATCGAACTTATACACTGGGTTGGATGGCTCAGATTGATGCAGTATCACAAGTACAGAAGATGTGATTTCATATAGCTTTGATGCGACTTCATATACATTGGGGGTGACGTCATGAGTACATTGGATGTGATGTCATAAACGTAGCGGTGTGACGTCGTAAAGAGGGGATGTGATAGCATATAGAGTACAGATGACATCATACACATAGAGGGGGTGATGTTATACGTATAGTGGTTTTCGTGAAAGGATACAGTGGAGATCATGTCAGATAGAGTGTTTGTGATGTCAGATAGAGTGGTTGTGCTGTCATCCCCACAGGGCTCCTGATGTCTCATTAGTGGA
>SRVM01016723.1:0-10243 GCA_007570785.1 Antilocapra americana | reverse complement strand
GTCTGGCAGCAGCTGGGGCGGCAGCAAGTCTCCTGGCAGAGACTTCGGCCACAGCTCTGGTCAGAGCAGACAGAGCCACAGCAGGAGCTGACCATGGTGTCAATGGAAGGAGTGAAGTTCCACGAGGGGGCTTGCAAGTGGGTGGTTTCTTGTTTTTGACTGTTTCTTTACCCTTGTCTCTTTTTATACTCTGCTTGTAGCTGGTCTTAACCGTGAGCAATGCTTTTTCCTTGTTTTTTTTCCTACTGGATAATCAATTAGCATTATTACTAAGTTCATAATTGTGTTTATGAAGTTAATTATGACAATATCTAAGCATCAATATCTAAAGCATCATTTCCTTTTCCTATTGTTATGATTCACTGAATCTTGTTAAACCATGTGTAACTACTTTTTCTTCCTGTAATGTGCCTTCTAAGTTGAAAATATCATATGATATTATATCACTGAGTTTTTATGTGTCACTTTTTTTCCTTCTTTGTGTATAACTCCATAATAATACTTTGAGAATGGCCGTGTCTGTTTTTATGTCAAAGTGGAAATAATTCATGTTACTGACAGAGAGAGTGCTGATAAGGAAATAAGAGGAAAGACTCTTGTTGGGGTTTTTTGTATAGTGTGGGGAGACTGTGGTGGGGAAGTAGGCTTGTTGACACACTTTTGTACAATGAGAGAAGACTAGAATGTGTTTCCTGGCTGATTAGAGAGTCAGGGGGTTACAAAAGACTTCCAGTCTCATTACAATGACTACCCCAAGAGTTAGCTTTTAATTTTTCCTTTTCAGTGGTAAGAACCATTTACAAAGATGAACTTTTCCCTATAGTGTGCTAAAAGTGAGTGGGTTTGACCTGTCTTCATAAGCCAAAATATGCAATGAATTCTGCATTATACAGAAGGTTTCCTTTAAAGCATCTTTTTCTTGTACTCTTTCAAAAATTTGAATTACAGTCATTCTGGTTAAAGAGGCTATAAATAGGCAAGCCTTGCTTTTTTCCTCCTGCTCAAGCTTTGTCGCTCAGTCATGTTCAACTCTTTGTGATCCTTTGGACTGTAGCCTTCCAGGCTCCTCTGTCCATAGGATTTTTCAGAAAGAACACTGGAATAGGTTGCCATTTTCTTCTCCATGCTTATTATCCTACAGACAGTCAAGTATGTTAAAAGGCAAGATTTTGACAAGTAGTCAAAACACCAAAGCATGAGTTTCCAAAACAAGCATTATGTGTTTAAAACAAGGATAAATTGGGAAATTGGGATTGTTACATATACACTACTGTATATAGATAACTAACATAAATAGAACCTACTGAATAGCACAGGAAACTTGACTCAATAGTCTGTCGTACCTGTAAGGAAACGACATCTAAAAATGAGTGGATATACGTGTATGTATGAGTTTCCCTGATAGCTCAGTTGGTAAAGAATCTGCGTGCAATACTGGAGACCCTGATTCTTCTATACCTGGGTCAGGAGGATTCACTGGAGAAGAGACAGGCTGCCCACTCTAGTATTCTTGGGCTTCCCTACTGTCTCAGCTGGTAAGGAATCCACCTGCAATGCAGGAGACTTGGGTTTGATCCCTGGGTTGGGAAGATCCCCTGGGGAAGGGAATGGCCACCCACTCCAGTATTCTGGCCTGGAGAATTCCATGGACTGTATAGTCCAATGGGTCACAAAGAGTTGGACATGACTGAGTGAATTTTACTTTCACTTTCATAAGTGTATGTGTAACTGGCTTACTTTGCTGTACAACAGAAACTAACACAATGTAAATCAACTATACTCCAATAAAATATTATAATATAAAATATCCTGGGAAAACCTTCCAGCCAATACATCAGAACTAATATTTCTTTTTCACAATAGTTATAGATCCATGGCTTTAGCTTAAACAGTTCTCTGATTACTCTTAAATCTTAAAATGTTATTTTTGCTTTAAAATTATATATTTTATATTTGTTATTTTTTTCTTTCCAATAATATATCATCTATTTTTTTTTCTTTTCTTTTTTTTTTATTAGTTTTGCCAAACAATGACATGATATCACCATGGGTTTACATCAGAATAATGCCAAAAATAAGTAAAACAAGCATTACATACTTTCAATGAAAAATGAGATAATATAGATGGCTACTATTTGTAAGTGCTTGCTGTGTGCCCAATATTCTGCTGAATGCTTTGTAATTCTTATCTTGATTTTTCTTCTCAAAGAACCCATGAGGTACTTGGTATTCTCTAAGATTCCACCTAAGAATGAATTAAGGTTGTAAATCCTGTAATATTAACAGTCTATAAAGCATGTGTATGCGTGCATGAGCACTCAGTCTTTTTTTTTTTTTTAATTTTTTTTTATTATTGTTTTTGCCATACATTGTCATGATATCACCATGGGTTTACATATGCTTCCCCTCCGGGTCCCCCCTCCCTCCTCCCTCCCCCCCGGGAAATCTCGCTGCACCAGTCCCGAGCATCAATCCTGGGCTGGCGATTGATTAGACACATGACAATTAACATGCTTCAATGCCCTTCTCCCATCTCATCCCACCCTTACCCTCATCCACAAAGTCCACAAGTCTCTTCTATACATCTGCGTTCCTTTTGTTGTCTCCCATGTTGGGTTCTCATTACTGTCTTTCTAAATTCCATATATATGTGTTAATATACTGTATTGTTGTTTTTGCTTCTGGCTTACTTCACTCTGGATAATGGGCTCCAGTTTCGTCCATCTGAGTAGAATTGCTTCAAATGAATTTTTTTTTAATGCTGAGTAATATTCCATTGTGTATATATACCACAGCTTTCTTATCCATTCGTCAGTTGATGGGCATCTAGGTTGCTTCCATGTCCTGGCTATTGTAAACAATGCAGCGATGAACATTGGGGTGCACGTGGCTCTTTCAATTCTGGTTTCCTCGGTGTATATGCCCAGCAGTGGGATTGCTGGGTCATATGGCAGGTCTATTTGCAGTTTTTTAAGGAACCTCCACACTGTTTTCCATAGTGGCTGTACTAGTTTGCATTCCCACCAACAGTGTAAGAGGGTTCCCTTTTCTCCACATCCTCTCCAGCATTTATTGCTTGTAGACTTTTGGATGGCAGCCATTCTGACTGGTGTAAAGTGGTACCTCATTGTAGTTTTGATTTGCATTTCTCTGATAATGAGTGATGTTGAGCATCTTTTCATGTGTTTGTTAGCCATTTTTATATCTTCCTTGGAGAAATGTCTGTTAAGTTCTTTGGCCCACTTTTTAATTGGGTTGTTTATTTTTCTAGAATGGAGCTGCAGGAGTTGTTTGTAAATTTTTGAGATTAATTGTTTGTCTGTTGCTTCATTGGCTATTATTTTCTCCCATTCTGAAGGCTGTCTTTTCACCTTGCTTACAGTTTCCTTTGTTGTGCAAAAGCTTTTAATTTTAATTAGGTCCCATTTGTTTATTCGTGTTTTTATTTCCAGTATTCTGGGAGGTGGGTCATGGAGTATCCCGCTTTGGATTATAGCAGAGAGTGTTTTGCCTATGTTATCCTCTAGGAGTTTTATAGTTTCTGGTCTTATGCTTAGATCTTTGATCCATTTTGAGTTTATCTTTGTGTATGGTGTTAGAAAGTGATCTAGTTTCATTCTTTTACAAGTGGCTGTCCAGTTTTCCCAGCACCACTTGTTAAAGAGGTTGTCTTTTCTCCATTGTATATTCTTGCCTCCTTTGTCAAAGATAAGGTGTCCATAGATGCGTGGATTTATCTCTGGGCTTTCTATTCTGTTCCATTGATCTATGTTTCTGTCTTTGTGCCAGTACCATACTGTCTTAATGACTGTGGATTTGTAGTATAGCCTAAAGTCAGGTAGGTTGATTCCGCCAGTTCCATTCTTCTTTCTCAAGATTGCTTTGGCTATACGAGGTTTTTTGTATTTCCATACAAATTGAGAAATTATTTGTTCTAATTCTTTGAAGAAGACCTCTGGTAGCTTGATAGGAATTGCATTGAATCTATAGATTGCTTTAGGTAGTATACTCATTTTCACTATATTGATTCTTCCAATCCACGAACACGGTACATTTCTCCATCTGTTTGTGTCCTCCTTGATTTCTTTCATCAGTGTTCTATAGTTTTCTATATACAAGTCTTTTGATTCTTTAGGTAGAGATACTCCTAGGTATTTTATTCTTTTTGTTTCGATGGTGAATGGGATTGTTTCCTTAATTTCTCTTTCTGATTTCTCACTGTTAGTGTATAGGAATGCCAGGGATTTCTGTGTGTTGATTTTGTATCCTGAAACTTTGCTATATTCACTGATTAGCTCTAGTAATTTTCTCGTAGAGTCTTTAGGGTTTTCAATATAGAGGATCATGTCATCAGCAAACAGAGAGAGTTTTACTTCTTCAGCACTCAGTCTTGTCCAGCTCTTTGTGACCCCATGCACTGTAGCCCACCAGGCTCCTCAGTTCATTGAATCCTTCAGGCAAGAATACTGGATTGGGTTGCCATTTCCTTCTCCAGGGGATCTTCCTGATCAGGGACTGAACTATGTCTCTTGTGTCTCCTGCATTGGCAGGCAATTTCTTTACCAGTTGAGCCACTGTGGAAGCCAGTCTATGAAGTATAAGTAGCACTAATTCCACACCTTTGATCATGTTGCTATATCTCCTTGAATGTTCCTTTTCCTATAACAACTCAGTACGTTTTTATTTTCCCTTTGAGTTCCAGCTTAGAAGTCTCTTCTTATGGTTTTCCTTGACATATTTAAAGAAAACTCATCTGCTCCTCCATTCTACTTGATTACATTTGCAACACTAGAATTTTGCACATCAGACTATACCTAAATGTCTGTCTCCAGCTGGATGGTAAATACCTGAGGTGAACACTTGGACCATATATCACCATCAACATGTGTGGAATGGAGCACATCACCAGTGCTTTCTTTGCATTTCTAGGAATCACTTTCTAAATTTTTTTGTGTAATTACACAAAGTATGTATGGCTCCAAAGAAAATTCTACAAAGTCAGGCTTATCCAAGGAAGTTATTCCTAATCCCTCTATGCATTCCCTTGCTCCCCATAGATAGTCATTTTCATGATTTAAAGTTTTCCTTCCTATTGCTATTTCAAAAATATTTTTGCATATCTGTATCTCCTTCATTTCTTAGACAAATGTTATATAATACACACACTTAACTCCAAGTTGCTTTTTCTCATTTGACAATTTATCCCAGAGATTACTTTGTAGTAGTATGTTCAGATAGTCTTCATTCCATTCTCAGCCACAAAGTAACCCATTCTCTGGACATAACGTGGATTATTTAGCCTGTTACATGTATTGGTATCATCAATTGATCAGTTTGTTGGCTTTAATCAGGTAGCTTTTACTACATATATAATATATATATAGTGACATATAAGGTATACTATATATAAAATATACTGACATCTTCATGGGTCACAGCCTTGTCATGGTGGAGGGGCTTGCATAACTCAATGAAGCTATGAGCCATGTCATGCAGGGCCACCCAAGATGGATGGGCCATAGTGAAGAGTTCTGACAAAATATGGTCTGCCAGAGGAGGAAATGGCAAACCACTCCACTATTCTTGTTATGAGAAGAACCCCACGAATAGTATGAAAAGGCAAAAAGATATGACCCTGGAAGATAAGACCCCAGGTGGGAAGGTATCCAATATGCTACTGGGAAAGAGCAGAGGGCAAACACTAATAGCTCCAGAAAGATAAGGCAGCTGGACCAAAGTGGAAATGACACTCAGTTGTGGATGTGACTAGTGGTGAAAGTAAAGTGTGATGCCGCAAAGAACAATATTGCATAGGAACCTGGAATGTTAGGTCCACAAATCAAGATAAATTGAATGTGATCAAGCAGAAGATGGCAAGGGTGAACATTCACACCTTAGGAATAAGTGAGTGAACTAAAATGAATGGGAATGGGTGAATTTAATTCAGATGACCATCATATGTACTCCTGTGGGCAAGAATCCCTTAGAAGAAATGGAGTAGTCCTCATAGTCAACACAAGAATCTGAAATGCAGTACTTGAGTGTGATCTCAAAAATGAAAGAGTGATCTTGGTTCATTTCCAAGCAAACCAGTCCATGGTAATCCAAGGCTTTACCCCAACCACTGATGCCAAAGAAGCTGAAGTTGACTGGTTCTATGAAGACCTACAAGACCTCCTAGTACTGACACGAAAAAAAAAAAAAAAGATGTCCTTTTCATTGCAGGGGATTGGAATGCAAAAGTAGAAAGTCAAGAGATACCTGGAGTAAGTTTGACCTTGGAGTACAAAATGAAGAAGAGAAAAGGCTAACAGAGTTTTGTCAAGAGAACACATAACACACTGGTCATAGCAAACACCCTTTTCCAACAACCCAAGAGATAACTCTACACATGGACGTCATCAAATGGTCAATACCAAAACCAGATTGATTATATTCTTTGCAGCTGAAAATGGAAAAGCTCTATACAGTCAGCAAAAACAAGACCTGAAGCCTGACTGTGGCTCAGATCCTCAGCTCCTTATTGCAAAATTCAAGCTTAAATGGAAGAGAGTAGGGAAAACCTCTAGGCCATTCAGGTATGACCTAAATCAAATCTGTTATGATTATACAGTAGAGGTGATGAATAGATTCAAGGGATTAGATCCAGTAGACAGAGTGCCTGAAGAATTATGAGCTGAGGTTTGTAACATTGTACAGGATGCAATGACCAAAACCATCCCAAAGAAAAAGAAATGCAAGAAGGCAAAGTGGTTGTCTGAGGAGGGTTTGCAAATAGGGAGAAAGGGAAAGATATACCCAACTGAGTGCAGAGTTCCAGAGAATAGCAAGGAGAGATAAGAAGGTCTTCTTAAGTGAACATCGCAGACTATTCACAAAAACAGTAGAAGGGGAAAGACTAGAGATCTCTTCAAGAAAACTGGGGATATCAAGGAAACATTTCATGCAAGGATGGACATGATAATGACAGAAACAGTAAGGACCTAACAGAAGCAGAAGAGATTCAGGAAGAGGTGGCAAGAAAACACAGAAGAACTGTATGTAAAAGGTCTTAGTGACACAGATGACCATGATGATGTGGTCACTCACTTAGAGTCAGACCTCCTGGAGTGTGAAGCCAAGTGGGCCTTAGGAATATTTACTATGAATAAAACTAGTGGATGTGATGGAATTTCAGCTGAGCTATTTCAAATCCTAAAAGATGGTGCTGTTAAAGTGCTGCACTTAATATGCCAGCAAATTTGGAAAAAGCAGTGGCCACGGGACTGGAGAAGTTCCATTTTCATTCCAATCCCTAAGAAAGGCAATGCCAAAGAATGTTCCAACTACTGTACAATTGTGTTCATTTCACATGCTAGCAAGATTACACTCAAAATCCTTCAAGCTAGGTTTCAGTAGTTAGTGAACTCAGAACTTCCAGATGTACAAGTTGGATTTAGAAAAGGCAGAGGAACCAGAGATCAAATTGCCAACATTTGTGGATCACAGAAAAAGCAAGGGAATTCCAGAAAAGCATCTACTTCTTGCTACATTGACTACACTAAAGCCTTTGTGTGGATCACAATAAACTGTTGAAAATTCTTAAAGAGATGAGAAAAACATACCACATTACCTATCTCTGGAGAAACCTGTATGAGGGTCAGGAAGCAACAATTAGAAATGGACATGAAACAACAAATTAGTTCAAAATTGGGAAAAGAGTACATCAAGGCTGCATGTCGTCACTCTGCTTATATAACTTATATGCAGAGTACATCATGCAAATTGGCAGGCTGGGTAAATCCCAGGCTGGAATCAAAACTGCAGGGAGAAATAACAACAACCTCAGATATACAGATGATACCACTCTAATGACAGCAGATGAAAGCAACTAAAGAGCCTCTTGATGAGGGTGAAAGGGGAGAGTGAAAAAGCTGACTTAAAACTCAACATTATAAAAACCAAGATCATGGCATTTGGCCCCATCACTTCATGTCAAATAGAAGGGGGGAAAGTGGAACAACCACAGATTTTGTTTTCTTGGGCTCCAGTATCACTGTGGATGGTGACCGAAGCCATGAAATTAAAAGACACTTGCTCCTTGGAAGGAAAATTATGACAAACCTAGAGAGTGTTTTATTAATAAATAGTAGAGCCATCACTTTGCTGACAGAGGTCCCTATAGTGAAAACTATGATTTTTCCAATATATGAAAGTTGGACCTTAAAGAGGGCTGAGCACAGAAGAATTAATGCTTTTGAATTGTGGTGCTGGAGAAGACTCTTGAGAGTCTCTTAAACTGCAAGAAGATTCAACCAGTCAATCCTAAAGATAATCAATCCTGAATATTCATTGGAAGAACTTACGCTGAAGTTGAAGTTCCCATACCTTGGCCACTGGTTGAGAAAAGCTGACTCATTGGAAGAGTCATCTAATGCTTGGAAATACTGAAGGGAAAAGGATAAGAGGGTAGCAGAGGATGAGATGTTTAGATAACATCACTGAGTCAATGGGCATGAATTTGACCAAACCCCCAGAGATAGTGAAGGACAGGGGAGCCTGGAGTGGTGAATCAATGGGGACACAAAGAGTTAAATGTAGCATAGCAACTGAACAACAACAAAATATATAATGAATGGTGATGTATAATGAATGGTGAATTATATATATATATATATTTAATGCATATATTAATATACATCTCTTTCTGAAACTTTATATATAATCTTTCATTATTTATTTTATTTTTTTCTCTCTTAGTTTGTCTTTTAATATTTAGGAAAGTTTGTACTTGGCACTGATAATTGCCTTTATATAAATATCTTTATGTAATATTCTATGAGCCCAATTTATAGGCTACTGTCAGTTGATTCTCTACTTTCAGAAAAACTTTTAAAACCTTTTAAAAGGGGACCCTGTCCCTATTTGTATCACTAATACCTACATCTAAAGAATGGCTCCAAAGCTCACCTTATTTGTATAAATAAAAGCATAGAGAAAAAAAAAACTATGCATAAACCTGAGTGGATAAATGTATAGAAAAAAATATTTACAAGTAAACACATCAAACTGTGATTTTTGCTGAGAAAGTCCACTTCAGTGTCACTCCATTAGTGCCCAGAGTTTGTTCCGTGTTGTTTTCCCCAGATACTCCAGTGCCTTTAACAGTGTCTCGCATTTAATAAATATTCAGTAATGAATGAAAGAAGAGAATGGCATCTGGAAGGAACCACTGAAAGCAGACTCACTTTTCAGTGAAAATTTGGCTCTCATTTTCCTACAGAAACAATTGACAGAAGCTCAACGCTACTCTCAGATGTGGTCATGCAGACTGCAATTTGCCAGTTTCCACCAAACATGTTGTCTTATCAAAGACCTGCTTCACTTGTCTAGGTCACCTATCTGTCCTTTGAGTGCATGTGGATTTGAAACTTCCTTCAAAAAAAAAGAGTCACAACTGAGGTCCTAACGTAAATAGGGGAGAATCAGTGCCCATTTGGTTTGCTCATGGATGATATCTAGCATTGAGTGCAAGTCTGATTCTAAACGTGCAGACTGTGTTAAATAGCACGTTGTATAGCTATCATAGCTGATGTGATGCCTGAACCATATACTGTGTTCTTTTTCTTTTGTACACGAGAACTTCTCTAAACCACTTTTCATTTTTTTGTTCATTTCTTAATGTTAGGGTTAGAATTTATAGTGTTAGCTGATTTGCTCATGAAATTAGCAGGCACCTAGGAAAGAACTGAACAGTGAATAATGGAACTTCTCACTGAGAAGTGGCAAAGACCAGCTGCGTGTCCTGCAGGTGTAGTTCAAATACGCTTGTCTAGCAACCAAAGACAAAACCTTAAAGGAGAAAAAAATCACAATGAATTTTTAATGCAGGAAAGTATCACTTTATTTTGGTACAGAAATAGATCAGGTTATAGAAAAGTCTTAGGAAAAGAAGTTAGAAGAATGAGTTTACCAATTGTCAGGTGGAAGGGGAAAATCTGTTACTGGAGAAGTACTCCATGCCATATCCATCTCCTTCAACAGCATGGTCTGGCTCCTCACTGGAATCATGAAGCCCAGTTTAGCTGAGCAACATCAACCCCAAAGGAGGGTCTACATCTATGGGGACAGAGGTAAACGGAGACAGTGGTCACAGGGCAGCGGGCTCAGCAGCAAGAGGAGAGACAGCACACGGGGCGGGGGCAGGGAGAGATAATACAGGTGGGGCGATAGCAGGTGGTGTGGCAGGAGACCCGGCCACACA
>SRVM01016718.1:0-61623 GCA_007570785.1 Antilocapra americana | reverse complement strand
AAAGCTGCTTAGATGTGTAGAAAGAAAAAAGTATGTGATATTTTATGCCTTCAGGAGTGTACAGAATAAAAACTATTAAACAGAATAGCTGAACCATGAAGGTCAGCATAGTATTTGATGGAAGCTTCTTGTTAGTTTTTCTATGTAGCTTCTTGATAGTTTTTCTAATCTGATTGTAATGCATGTAGTTTCTTGCCAAATCTTAAAGGGTCTGAATGGAGATCTATTATATGTGTAAATCGATAGGCTGGATATACATTTTTTCTATTATCTGGTTCAAAACTGCTACAAACAGGTAACTATGAATTTTTACTGCATATTTTCTCAAAAGAGATGGTCCCCAATCCCTTGGCAGTAGTGGTCAGAATAATAAGAGTTTCAGCCAAGAATTAAAAGTTGTTGATTTGTTGATGTCAGTAGTGCTAAAAAACACAAGGAGGGGAAAACAGTATCTCCAACTGCTTTCCCAGTGAAAATGAAGAAGTAATAAGTGGGAAAGAAAAATTCTTATCAATATATAATTCTATGAATATTTTTGTTTGCAAGCTTTTAAAATACTTTGAATTGTTACTCAATTTTGTATTTTTCAATCCTTCATTTCTTCTTTTTTAAAGAAGAGATTAAACTTTGGTGAAGTGTTGATGGTTTGTTCACTCTATCTTTGTTTTTGTAAACATTCATAAATAAAATGATTAGAAAGAAAATATAGCTGACACATGTTTTCCATTCCATTATAATAAATCTTCCACAATGAAATCATTTCTAAAACTTGCTGCTGACCTCTGCAATTCCTTCTCCCCAGTTTCTCTGGAACATTTTCCATTGCTGCATAGCTGTAGTTTGCTGGCTTTTGTTATAAAAATCTGGATTCTCCATTTATCTCTATGATCAGTTCTACCCAGTTTCCTTGCTGAACCCCTCTTACATTACTGTATCTTTACTTTGTAAAGATTATTTCAAACTATTACACTATGCCCTGTTACCGGAATCTCTGAGAAAGTCCACCTACATATTTCCCAGTATCATTTTTATGTCAATAGTTCCCAATGCTGTATTCCCATTCTTGCCCTATGTCCTGAGCACAAGGATGGAATTATCAGAGTGGGACTATAACACACATATGTCCACCACCAGAAGTTGATCATGTTCAAAACTGAACTCATCTTGTTCTCCAGTTATTCCTCCTTTTATTTCCCTTCTGCTTATCCTCTATATTGTTGCATAAATTGTCCTTTACTCATCCATCTCCCCCTCTTTCTTATCTACCCATGTTACTAATGCTGCCAAGTTTCTTCTTTAACTCTCTCACATTTCATATATATAGAATCAATTCCACTCTACAGTCACAGTTCTATTTCAGATCTCATTATCTCTCCCCTGAAATATCATCTCAGCCTAACTGTTCTTCCTCTCCTCTCTTACCTCTGAAAAAGTGAAAGTGTTAGTTGATCATTCATGTCTGACTCCTTGCAACCCCATGGGCTGTTGCCCCGCCAAACTCCTCTGTCCAAGGAATTCTCCAGGCAAGAATACTGGGGTGGGTTACCATTCCCTTCTCCAGTGGATCTTCCTGACCCGGGGATTGATTCTTTACCATCTGTACTGGTATGTACAGATTCTTTACCATATGTACTATAAGAGTTAGATTTCTAAAATACAGTTATGGGATTATATATTATTTTATGTTTTCTAAGGATCAAGAAGGATAAAGGTCAAACTCTAGCCTGTTCTACAAAGTTCTGCAAAATCTGACTACCATCCACCTTCCCAGTTTACTTTCTCATTTTTTCTTCCTCCCTCTCACCTTTCTAAAGTCTTCCCACCTCCAGTCATTTATGTACTCAGTATTATTTTTCTCACTTTAGAGGTAACAAAACTGAGACTATCGAGTTCGTATAAATATCTCAAGATAATTAAAGAAGTGAAATCAACCATCAGTTCAAAGTCTTCCAATGCCAAGTCCAAATCATTACACTACTTAAACTGAAGAAATAAAAATTCTACCAATATTTCTTTCCCTGAGATAAGAAAGTGGCAATTATTTTCTGAAGATATTTAATCTCAGGTTTGATATTTATATGCATTGGTTTTGGAATCAAGTCTGATGACTGTTTTACCTTTATTTAATCCTAGTTCTGAAACATTAAAAAAAATAAAGGTTCTTTAAAGTGTTTTAATCACTAGTTGCCTCATAGTGAAAAAGGGGTAGCAAAAGATTTCACTTAGAACATTACTAACTGCAATCAATGAGTAAACAATATATACTATTTTCTAAGTTTGTTTTTTTTTATTTTGAAGGATATGAAATATCTAAAGGAATACCCAAATGTTTCCAAACTCCAAATTGTTAAATACAACCAAGAACAAGTTAAAACAGTTTTTAATATTTTTGTATGTTTATCAGCAGCTTACTATTGAAAGATAACACACATAGCATTAAAACAACGTATTTTTTTGCGCTAATGATAAGAGGTACCATGTTCTAATATTTCAACTGTGAAATTTTTACTGGAGTTGAAATTCAGATATGCTGGATTAAAGTGCACTGTTTTCTCTCAATGTTACTCTAATATTTTCAGGAGAATTACTAAAGATTCCTATTTCATTTATCTCTGGAGAAAGCCATCTTTGTAAGAAACATTTCAATTTAGAAATATTTAAGCATATATTTTAAATACATCTTAAAATAATTTTCTTTTAAAATAATTTGGTCCAATTAATGCAATTTTATATGTTACTTGAAACCCTTGACCAATTTCCATGTTTTAAATATTTCTAAATTAAAAGAATTAAATATAGAAAGAAATATTCTGAGCAAACAGAGGCTGCTTACTCCAAATGCTAGGAATGTAAATAAGCAACATCAAGAGCCAAAACATGATTTTCACTAAACATTACTTGGTGTGAATAGTGCCCCACAGAGTTGTTTCAGGATAATTCATTTCGTCTATAATGAGGTCCAATGGAGTAAATTTGTAAGCACTGAAGATACATAAATGGCACTGCCAATTACCCAGTGTCATCACAACATACTTCTTCCTTCTGACAAAATAGTGAGTGAAATTACACTAAGCACAGTCTAGGGACATACAGCAGCTACCAGAGAGATAGTTTGCTAATCTTGGTAATTATGTCATAAGCGCATTCCTTCTAACATTTCTGCTTGGAGTTAGACATTTATTTTCCCTTCTGTGTCTTTGAATACTGTGAAAGAAAAATGCTGTGTTTCAGCTTAGAGATAGCTGAGTTTCACTGGGAAATATTTTCAAAAAGTTCTAGAAACCTTGGAAATACATCACTCATAGTGGATTCTAGGCAGAGATCAAACTGAATCTCACTTGACATTTTGTGAGATGGTAGATCTGGAATGCTGAGTTGTCTGAGTAGTATGGTTGGGAGGTCAATTGGTGGTTTATAAAGAGGGATTTCTAGATCCAAAGATACAAATACAATTTAAACACTTAATCACAGTAGCACCATATTCCTTTGGGATGCTGACTCACTGTTCCTAGCAACAGATCAGAGGGAGAAAATCCCCTAATTGTGGCTCAACAACATGGTTCTGACTTCTGACAAAAATCACATGCAGTATTTTTCTAGTGCCAATAGATATGGCTTTTAAGAGACTTGCTATGTAGTCCTAAGTGTCACAAGGACCAGTTGTGTGACTTTAACCAGGTTATGTCACATCTCTGATCCCAGTGACCTTTCTTGGTGAAATGAGTTCAAGATTAGCACACACACACACACAAATTTCCTTTATGTGAGAAAACATTGAGCTACATTCATTTTCTGAACACCTCCCTGCATTATACGCTCGCATGACAGATTTGGGTGAAAGACTTGGCAACTGACTTTTCAATATGTTGACTCTCTAGCCTTATTGCCCTCGGTAGTTGTCCTTGGTCATAAAATTGATAATGTGCACAGGGAACCTTCACTGAATAAATATTCACTGCATGTTAGTAAGTATTAAGCATTCATTGTGTTGAGTGCTGAGGGTAGAAGAAAACTATGACACGGACTGTCCTAAAGACATTACAGAAGAGACAAGATAGGAAGTCATTCACTATTCCTGGCGTGCTTACTACACACTAAGTTGTATAGTTCAGTTAATAGAGGAGCAGAGCAATATGTGTTCAAGTCTAGATTTGATTGCCTCCAAATGTTGTGTGTGCCAACAATATACTACCACAACTAGGAAAAGGGTTCAGTAAATATTCATGCAGGCTCCTCTGTATTCCAAGCCTTGTTTATGCATTGATATATTCTTTAATGCCCTTAATATATAGGCTTATCCCACCAAATTCCCTGAGAAAATCTTAATCAATGCAGGCAGCTTACTCTAGGTCACTGTCCCTTTCAGTAGGCATTTCAGAAGTTAAGATATTGTCTGTTAATCATGTAATGTACGAAGTATCACACAGGAAATCCTCATTAATGTCCTCAGCTCCCTTGCCTAGCAAAGTTCTGACCATTTGTTTTGTCTATGGCAATTCCCTCCTCTATGACAGTGGAATTGACTCTAAAAGGAGAGTCATCATCTGGAGTCTAGACTACTTCCCAGAACAAGCATCTCTTATGAAAACCCATACTGTCAGTTATCAGACAGAAGATCTTACCTTCTTCAAGCTTGACGTTTGACCTTAGAAGGCCAAAAGTCATCCTGTTTTTTTGTCTAATGATTGCTTTTCTTGGGACTAATCATAAAGCTGGGCTTTTTCTTGGTCTCAGGCCTTTTTGATTCTGAATTTCCTCCGTTAGCCTCCTCCGCCTAAGGTCCTGAAAAAGTCTCAACATTTTTTTTTTTTTTAGTTATTACTATTTAAGAATCTTGTCACTATTAATTTACAGTGATTACATTAACCTGTTAAAGAAAGAAAGTAAAAGTGAAAGTTGCTCAGTAGTGTCCGACTCTTTGTGACCCCATGGATTGTAGACTGCCAGGCTCCTCTGTCTGTGGAATACTCCAGGCCAGAATACTGGAGGGGGTAGCCATTCCCTTCTCCAGAGGATCTTCCCAATCCAGGGATCAAACCTGGTCTCCTGCATTGCAGATGGATTCTTTACCATCTGAGCCACTAGAGAATCCCAATCTGTTAAGCAGACCATCTACGCAGTAGGTTTGGCTTAAATTAATGCATCTCACTTAAGTTAAATAAGTGTGATAAGTCTTTACAATGTTTGCACATTTATTTTTATAGATGACAACACTTTGCTGAATAGATTCTCTGCCTTTCTTCTACTTAAAATCAACACAGTAACTTAATGACTACATCTATGGATGCCAAACTCTTCTTTGGCAAATGTTTTTCTCTCTCTCATATATCTGTTCTGTGATCTGTATGGGCAATGGCTTCCATTACTCTCAAATTAGCTTGAAAATGTCTGCATGACTAGGCATTTGAAAGCACACCCTATGATTTGTAGGGTTCCATGTTCTGATGGCTTAAATAGGCTTGATTTCTGGGAACATGCATATTTTTAATTGATATGTGTATTTAATTGTGCAGATGCTGAATTTGTAGGATCAATGAGTGAATGTTCTATGCGTCACTACTTGAAAATAGGAACCAGCTTTCTTTTAATGCAATTACATTCAATAAATACACAATGCAGTTTTTCTTTGAAGTTGCCTTATAACAGAAAAGACAATATATTGTACGAAAAAGTTATTTATTATAATTTTACAGAAATTGCTAGAATTGAAACAAAATGTATTTTCTCCTCTCATAGCATTTTTAAAAAGTGTTTCATTTTAGGTGTGCTCAATAAGATAATGACTATATACACTAGAATTTCATAATTAAGAGTAACATCAGTCATAATAAGATGTTGAAAATAATAAATCAAATCACTGAAATGTTAAAATTTGCAGAGCTCCTTATAACATGGGCCTTATAATACCTTAGCTAGAAACCTTATTATTTACTAATTTTGTGATTTTGGATAATTGCAATGTCTCAGAACTGTTTCCTAACTATATTATGGATTGACTTTAAGCTACATCAGAGTTAATACAGGTAAAAGTGTATATTTTATTGATAACAAATTCTTAATAAATGTTAATTTGCTCTAGAACAAATCTTATCCACAAAGCAACTCGGTAAGACCCTCACCAACCAAGAAGCTCACCAAGAAAAGGGAAAAAAAAATTTATGTATGGATGTAATCATCAGAAGTAGTGGTGATCAATTAACTTTGTGGTATTTTGAGAAGGACTAGTGATATATATTTTGCTGGAGTAACAGATGATGCATGAGTAATAGAGAAAGCATTTGGGAAGACTGAGAGGAGAGTCACAGCAGTTTGTCTGAAAGATGATTGTTTTCGCTGCATAGAATTTGTTGTTGCTCAGTCACTAAGTGGTGTCTGACTCCTTGCTACCCTATGGACTGCAACACGAGGTTGCCATTTTCTCCTCCAGGGGATATTCCCGACCCAGGGATTGAACCCATGTCTCCAGCATCTCCTGCATTGGCAGATAGATTCTTTACCTGCTGAGCCATCTGGGAATCCATCTGCAAAGAAAAATCATCTTCAAAGAACCTGGTGATGTTAATGTATAGAAATGAAGCTGACTTTTGCACATTCATTTTGCATCATGCAAGTATGCTAAATATATTTATTACTTCTAACTATTTTGGGGAGTCTTCAAGGTCTTCTAATTATAAGGTCCTATCATCTTCAAAAAGCAATAATTTTATATCTTTCTTTCCAATTTGGGTGTCTTTTACTTCTTTTTCTTACCCCATTGTTATGGCTGGGATTTGAATAAAAATGTCAAGAGTAGGCATCCTTGCCTTGTTCCAGACTTAGAGAAAACTTTACTTTTTAATTTTACTGTGATGTTTTATTAATGTGTGGGCTTTGCATACATAGCCTGTATTGTGTTAAGTTCCTTCTATAATTAATTTCTAGAATTTTTTTAATCATAAAGGGATACTGAGTTTTGCCAAATGCTTTTTCTATATCTACCAATATGATATCATCATTTTTATTGTACATTCTGTTAATGTGGTGCATCACCTTCATTTATTTGTTATTTTGAACCATTCTTGCATTCCAGGGACAATTCTATTTGGTCATGGTGTATGACATTCTAATAAGCTGGTGATCTCATGTTTTCAATATTTCATTAGGATTTTTGGGCCCATGTTCATCAGGGAGACTGCCTTTATTTTTCTTTGGTACTTTTGTCTGGTTTCTGTGTAATTGTGATGCTTGCCTCATAGAAAAACTTGGGAAATTTTCCCTCTTATTCTATATTTTGGAGGAATTTATGAAGGATTGAATTATGTTCTAAAGGAAATTAAGGAAATATTACCATTTACAACTGTAGCGAATAAATTACTTAGGAATAAATTTACCTAAAAAGGAAAAGACTTACGTACTGAAAACTATAAAACACTGATGAAAGAAATTATAACAGACACAAATAAATGCAAAGGTACTATGTGTTAATGGATCAGAGTTATTAACATTCTCAACATATCCAAACTACCCAAAGTGACCTATAGATAAAATGAAATCTGTATAAAAAGCCTAAGAGCATGTTTTACAAGGGGAAAAAAAAAGATCCTCAAATTCTTATACAGCACAAAAGACTCTGAATAGTCAAAGCAATTTTGAGCAAGAAAATATACCTAGAGGCATCACACTCCCGCATTCCAAAATATATTAGAAAACTGTAGTATGGTAGGATTCCAAGTGGCTCAGTGGTAAAGAATCTGCCTGAAATGCAGGAGATGCATGAGATGTGGGTTCAATCCCTGGATTGAAGATGCCCTGGAGGGGGAAATAGGAACCCGTTCCAGTATTCTTGCCTAAAAAAAATCCCAAGGACAAAGGAGCCTGGTAGCTACAGTCCATGAGGTTGCACAGAGTTGGACATGACTGAGCAAATGAGCATGCACACACAATATGGTACTGGCATAAAAGAGTCATATGGACAGTGGAATAGCACATATAGAGAGGCCAAAAGTCAACCTACACATACACAGTCTATTGATCTTTGACAAGGGCACCAGAATACAAAATAGGGAAAGTTTTATTCAGTAAGTAAATGCTTCTTCAATAAATGGTGTTGGGAAAACTATCTACACACATGCTCAAGAAAGAAATTGGATTCATCTCACACCACACACAAAAATTAACTCAAATGGGGTAAGGACTTAAAATAAGACCCCAAAGCATAAAACTCCTAGAAGAAAACAGAGGAAAAGAGCTTCTGGATACTGGCCTGGTCAATGATTTTTTGAATACCAAAAGCAGAGGCAACAAAAGCAAAAGGAGGTAAATGGTACCAACCTAAACTAAAGAGCTCCTTCATGGCAAAGGAAATAGTCAACAGAGTGAAAAGGCAAATTACAGAATGGGAGAAATATTTGCAAATCATATTTATGATAAAGTATTATTATAGAAATATATAGCTATCACCAACAACTTAAAAAAAACAAAAACTACCAAAGGAAAACAAAGGAGCTATATATATATATATATATATATATATCTTGTCAAGACTTACAGTTGGCTAACACATATATGAAAAGGTGCTTAAGGTCACTGATTATCTGCATGATTCAAATCAAAACCTCAGTGAGATAGTACGTTCACACCTATTAGGGCAGGTAGTACTGGTGAGGATGTTGAGAAAAGGGAATACTAGTATACCATTGCTGGGAATGTAAACTAATGCAGCCCCTGTGGAAAACAAAATGTAAATTTCACAAAAAACGAATAATAGAACCACCATATCACTCAGTAATCCCACTTTAAGGAATGTACCTCAAGGAATTACAATCAGGATCCTGAAGAAAAATCTGCACTCCCACGTTAACCACAATATCCATAATAGCCAAGATATGGTAGCATCCTAAAGGTCCATCGACTGATGAATGAATAAAGAAAGTATAACACATACATACAGTGGAATATTATTCAGGTTAAAAAAGGAAGATAATTCTGCTATTTTCAACAATATGTGTGAAACTGGAGGACAACATGCTAAGTGAGGTAACCTAGACACAGTAGGCTTACCTCAAAATACCACAAACGATATACAAAATAAAACATGCAAAATACCATTTATGAATCTAAAATAGTGAAACTCTTGGAATCAGAGTGTAGAATAGAAATAATAAAGTAGTTGCCAAGGGATGAGGAGATGGGGAAATGGAGAGATATTAGTCAAAGATTTAAGTTGCAGTTATACAAAATGATTAGGTTCTAGAGATTTACTCAACAGCAGAGTTTATCTAGTTAACAATAATGTATGGTATACTTAATATTTTGCAAAGAGAGTAAATCTTAGGCACCTTTACAATGAAATAATAATAGTAATAAATAAGAGAGCAGGAAGAATCTTTTGGAGGCAGGAGACAAACTTTGGGTAAAAACTATGGTGATGTTTCATAGGTACATATGTATTTCCAAACTCAAATTGGACAGATTAGTGCAGCTTTTGCATTAAAAAAAAATAAGCCAAAAGTAAAGACTTGGATAGAAAACAGGAGATCTGTGATGGAAGACAGACCCAAAGCTTCAAAACAATAGATAAAAATAGGAATTCTATGGTGAAAAAAAATGTTTAAGTGTACTGTATTACCCTTATTGTAGCTTACTTTGTTATTTCTATTGTCTTCATTCTTATTTTTCTGCAATGACTTTTATTTCAACACTTGAATATGAATGATTTGTTTTTTAAGAATAAAGTCTCTCAAATTTATAATCATTTTATTTAATGATTTTATTCTGTCACTGTTTATTCATTTTCTTCTATTAATATTATCTCACACTTTAAATCTGTAATTACATCCACAGTCCTAAGCTTTTACCCAGTCTCTCAATATTTATTTCTATGTAGTATAACTCTTATCCTCAACTGTCAACCAAAGTTACTGTAATAAATTATCCCAGACTTACTTCATACAATACTCATTGGAATTGTCTCATGCTTTTAACTTAATCTAATAATTTGTGACATTATTCAACTGACCATTAGTTGATTTCATGAATAAATATATTAATTTCAATATCAAAACACTCAGGGTGAGCATTAAATCCAGCTGAATATAAGTTATTAATTGAACAAGTCATGCATGAGAGAATAGACAGATGAATGAATCTTTCATCAAATGTTTTACAGCCTATTACTGAAACTTTTCTATGTATTTCTCTGCTTCATTCTATTATTTCTAGCTTTCTTATCACCCCATTACCACGTTTTCATCTAAGCTGTGAATTTTATCACTGTATACTTTTTGTCCTTCCATTACTGAATTAACAACTTAAGCTTTTCAGTATCACCTCTGGGCTGAAGACTGCTGAAGATCTTTCTCAATTCTAAGTTTTGTTGTTTTTCCTGTTTGAAATCTCTAATTGCTCCCTATACAATTCCACTGGATGTCATCTTTTTTCTCAAATAGTTAAAAGCTAAAAAGGGACTATTTGATTACAGTGTCTTTCATTTTGTGTGCGGAGCTGCACAGAACACCAAGGTTGGCCCTGGAAAACAAAAATGAGCAATACTTTACTGTCATACAGCCCACTTCAAAGCTTGGTGCCGATTTTTCACCACCATCTGGGATCACCTAGTTCTTCACTACTAGCCAAACCCAGGAATTTCATTGCACAGGCTCTTTCCTTTGACAGTACTTTATATCCACTGATCTCTCTTCCGGCTAGAGAATGTAAAGGTCTGCAATTTCTTTTCATCACATGTACCAGTATTTATCAGGACTGGTCACACAATAGAATTGTGTGGAAGACTTAAACAGATACTGGTGCTTAAAATACAGCCCCAAATATTCTTCTTTAATTGCTAAGAAGTGAGACTTGAGAATTTGAATTGTGATAAACTCCCTGGATGACTCTAACATTCATCGAGACTCTTCCATGACTAAATTACAAGAGAGCATCTGGATGATTTTGTTTAATAATACATGCCGTCTAGACGCTGCTTCCTTCTCTCTCCAGACTCATCTTTGCCATATACCTGGCACTGGAGCAGCAGTACACTACGCTTGTCACTCCCTAATGTGGTCTACTTCACAGAACTAATGTGTTTCTCATGCTCTTGTTGCATTTTTCTAATTCCAAATCACCCTTCAAATCTCAGTTCACACACTGCCTCTCCGGAAGCATTCCTGGATGGTAATATTCCTGTGTATCTGCTTATGGGCTTCCCTTGTGGCTCAGCTGGTAATGAATCTGCTTATATCTTCACCTATGTTAATTTGTAATAAATTTGAGAATATAGAGTGGTATCTTATTTTCTGAATTTTAATAAGTCAGACTCACACAAATGTTTCATCCTTATATTCCCATTTAATCACTAATGAAAAAGCATTGAAAAGTTTGCTGAGGTTGACCAAACCAAGAGCTGAGAGTAACCATTGCTATTTAATCCAGTGACCCTAAATTGTGCTAGATATATCCAGTTATTTTCCCATTTTTGGAAATGGGAAGTGACAAAGAAGGGAATATAGGGATTAAAACGAAACTTATCCTGCACTTACAAATAGAGAAGGAAAATTAAAATAGACCACCTCTTCACACAAAGGTAAAAACAATGGAATAAAAAATATTCACACAGAAGCAAGTCTTCCTTACAAGCTGTGTCACCTGAGATCAAAATATTTAACTTTGTATTATTATTTTTTGGAAAATTCCTTCCTGTGTTATTGTTTTAGACCATTGGTTCAGTTCAGTTCAGTCACTCAGTCCTGTCTGACTCTTTGCGACCCCATGAATTGCAGCACGCCAGGCCTCCCTGTCCATCATCAACTCCCGGGGTCTACCAAAACCCATGTCCATTGAGTCAGTGATGCCGTCCAGCCATCTCATCCTCTGTCGTCCCCTTCTCCTCCTGCCCCCAATCCTTGCCAGCATTAGTGTCTTTTTCAGTGAGTCAGCTCTTCACATCAGGTGGCCAAAGTACTGGAGTTTCAGCTTCAACATCAGTCCTTCCAATGAACTCTCAGGACTGATCTCCTTTAGGATGGACTGGTTGGATCTCCTTGCAGTCCAAGGGACTCTCAAGAGTCATCTCCAACACGACAGTTCAAAAGCACCAGTTCTTTGGTGCTCAGCTTTCTTCACCATCCAACTCTCACATCCATACATGACTACTGGAAAAACCATAGCCTTGACTAGACGGACCTTTGTTGGCAATGTCTCTGCTTTTAAATATGCTTTCTAGGTTGGTCATAACTTTCCTTCCATGGAGTAAGCATCTTTTAATTTCATGGCTGCAAGCACCATCTGCAGTGAAACAGTGGATTTTATTCTTCATTATTCATTTTTCAAATTGTACTGATTACTATTTATTGTCCATGAGGTTCTCCAGGCAAGAACATTGGAGTGGGTTGCCATTTCAACTTTTTATTGAGTACCTAATAAATATTAGATAGCAATTTAAGTTTATTAACTCTACAAGATAGAAGAATATTTAATATAATCAAACTTCCAGTAAATCAAATAATTTGATTTTAACATGTGTAATTTATTATTTCTTCTAAGTGATACAACCTGCAGACATTCTCAAGCTGTTTCAGTTCAGTTCAGTCACTCATGCTTGTCCAACTCTTTGTGAACCCAAGGACTGAAGCATGCCAGGCTTCCCTGTCCATCACCAAATCCTGGACTCATGTCATGTCAAATTCATGTCCATCACGTCGGTGATGTCATCCAACCATCTCATTCTCTGTCATCGCCTTCTCCTGCCTTTGAGCTCTCCCACCATCAGGGTCTTTTCAAATGAGTCAGCTCTTTGCATCAGGTGGCCAAAGTATTGGAGTTTCAGCTTCAACTTCAGTCCTTCCAATGAATATTCAGGGTTGGTTAGGATTAACTGGTTGGATCTCCTTGTAATCCAAGGGACTCTCAAGAGTCTTCTCCAACACCACAGTTCAAAAGCATCAATCCTTTGGCACTCAGCTTTCTATATAGTCCAACTCTCACATCCATACATGACTACTGGAAAAATCAGTTTTGACTAGACTGATCCTCACTGGTAATGTTGGTAGAGTAATGTCTCAAGCTGTTTAGAATATGTTAAAATAAGTATTTAGTAAAATATTTTATGCATAAGACATATGAGAAGAACTGAGATTAAAAAACACAAGAACAAAACAAAACTACAGCAAAAGTAACAAAAACTCAGAAGTGAACTTTCCCAAAACTATGCAAAGAGCAATGGGATTAGTTATGCACTCAGAAGAAAACAATAAAAAACATAGTTATCAATAAGGCAATATCTATTCACTGGGAATGAGATGGTTGGACAGCATCACTGGCTCAATGGATAAGAGCTTGAGCAACTTCTGGGAGATAGTGTAGGACAGAGAAGCCTGGCATGCTGCAGACCATGGGGTCACAAAGAGCTGAACATGATTGAGCAACTGAACAACAAATTCACTGGGCACTTACAAAGTGTATATGTGTTTATGTGATTATGTATACTCACAAATCTATATATATAGATAGGTAGATACATACATATATTCACAGACTCACAAACATATGACACATTAGTATATATATACATACAGAAATATATGCACATATATATAATAAATTAGTATCACATACTGAGATATATGCATGAGCTTAGTCGCTTCAGTGTGTCCAACTCTTTGTGACCCCATGTACCACAGCCCTCCAGGCTCCTCTGTCTATGGGATTCTCCTGGCAAGCATACTGCAGTAGGTTGCCATGCCTTTCTCCAAGGGATCTTCCTGAACCAGAGATCAAACCCGAGTCTCCTGCATCTCTTGCATTGCAAGTGATTCTTTATCGTTGAGTCACCAGGGAAACCCAATATGTGTGTGTGTGTGTGTGTGTGTGTGTACATATATATAAATATGTACATATACACATACAGACAGCACACACACAAATATGTTACAACAGCACCTGGCAAATAGTTAGTTATAGAGACATTAGCCATTGTTGTCACTGTTTTTGTTATCATTGTTATTACATGCTAGCAATTCTCTAAAACCTGAAGAGTTTATGAACTGATATGTGAAACTAGGATCCTTATGACTATTCAGTAGAGAAAGACTACAGGGATATAAGGATGGAATTTGGAACAAGAAGATAATTGCAAGAAAACATATGTGATGTGACAGTAACTTGAGTATGTAGGTAGAGGAGATAATGATAAGCAATTCCAGATTTTTATGCATAGTTCAAAGGGAAAACCCATAAGTTTGCCTATGGACTGGACACAGAGTTTTAAGGAATGAGGAATGGAAAAGCTCACTCCATGGATGACAGTGATTAAAAAGTACAGGTGAGGGAGGGGATAGATGTACACCTATGGCTGATCATGTTAAGGTTTGACAGAAAACAGCAAAATTCTGTAAAGCAAGTATCCTTCAATAAAAAATAAATAATTTTTTTTAAAAAGTACAGATGACTGTCGTCCAAATTCAGTTAAAAAAAGGTTTGCATGCAGCTTGAGCTATGGAAAGACCATAGCAGTGATAGTGCATTTTGGCTGGACCTTCTAACAAAGAAAGAAAGTGAAGTCTCTCAGTTATGTCCGACTCTTTGCGACCCCATTAACTGTAGCCTACCAGGCTCCTCTGTCCATGGGATTTCCAAGCAATAATACTGGAGTGGATTGCCATTTCCTTCTCCAGGAGATCTTCCCAACCCAGGAATTGAACTCGGGTTTCCCACGTTGTAAGCAGACGCTTTTACGTCTGAGCCATCAGAGAAGTCCGGACCTTCTAAGTCACTGTATGTTTTACGGAACATAAAAGTAAAATATAAATAGATACACGTTTCCATTTATTTCTCTTATACAATTTTACATTCTTCTAGACTTCCCAAATAGTAACTGATGATAAATAAAATCTCCACTGCTCGCAAGACTTCCAATGTATGTATATGTGGTCATATATTGATCCAAAGTTGGAAAACTGCAAGGGGCCAAATTCTTTGCCAATTCCCATCACTATTATTGTTTTGTCAATATTCATTCTACTACTCTAAGCTGTCCCTATGTGAACATCCACTGATATCTTTCAGAAACAATGGGGCAGGTCCCTTACAGAGATCCACAGATCATGGACTCACATAACTTTTGAGGAGATGCTTCTGAGAATGTTTCATATCTTCAGTCACTTGCAGAACCACTCACTGACCAAAAACACAAACATCTTAGTCTCTAGAAATACAAGATCCCTTAATATGGCTTTATTTACTTGAAATTTTCTTCAAGAACAATAACAAAAACAAAACTACAATAGCCCACTGGGGAAGGATGCTAAATATTTAGAAATTTCTGACTTTGGTCCTAAAATACACAGACTAATAAATACCATCCATGTTTCCTCTGCTACCACATGATGGACTAAAACTTAAAACTGATCTTAATCACTTCCTTAAAAAGGGAATAAAAAATATCAAAAGCAGCAAAATGAAGTTCCAACTATTTTGTTAGATTCTGCTGATGTATCAATAGATTTTAATTTTTCCATCAGAAATTTTCAGAAGGTATTCTAGGTAACATTGCTAAATAAATGCTTATCCACCAGTTAAAACTTCATTGTTTTAAAACTAAAAACAACTGTGCAACTTGCGGAAGATCTTTGTTTTTTATTCATTTTTGAATATACTATTAAACCTAATCTCCAGTTGAATGATAGAATGCAGGACATAATTTTTTCTTATATTAAACCATTTTATTAGAGTATTGTCATATAGAGAAGAATAATGAACATACCCTAGCAATAGCCAGTAAGGTAAAGATACTCACAGGCAAAGTGAGTTGAAATCATAGAGAATATTACTACTCATCTAGTACTCCTGAGCTGCTATGTCTGATAAATATAATTTCATCACAATAAAATTCAGAAAGATACTATGGACATAAAACCAGAATTATTCAAGCTATATTTCCCTTTTCCAATGTTCTATAATATATACTATTAATAGTTGATAAGATACAGGTTTATCATTTTTTAAAATTCTCAAACTGCAATTTTAAAATCTCCTTTTAACCTACATGTGCTATACATCTATGTTCTCCATGTATATGACAAAATAATAAAATGTTACCCAGTTTTTCAGTACATACATTAAGTTACAGGATTATAGAATGAAATATGAAATAGTTAAATAGAAAAAAAAAAGAGAGAGAGTTCTGCTCTGGGTGTTTTTCCTTCTTTCTTTGTTCCAGAAGCCACTTGACAAGTCTGCCAACATTTTAACCTTTCTTTTCTCTCCCCAGAGTTTCTAGTAATAGAACAAATGTGCTGCTTCCTGTACAAAATGAGCAGTGTGCTTGTAGGCTGAGGTGGGGTTTGCATTTCCCCATCAGCATGATTAGCCTTGACTGCTTGGATCCACACTTGAGTTTGGAAAACATACACAATCCTAAATCACTTTTCTTTCTGAAATGCAATGTAAAAAGGAAAGTGGATAGAACATATGTGTGTGTGTGTGTGTGTGTGTGTGTGTGTGTGTGTGTGTGTATGTGTGTGTGTGCGCGCGCGCGCGCATGAATTAAGCTTATCAAAATTACTTTTACCATCTCATGTGATCATTGCAAAATCACTGCCAGTGGGAGTTTCTGGAGACCCTTAGGAAATCTCTGTCATTTACAACATAACAATAACCCTTATTTCACCTGTGAAAACTGAGATTGCAGTCATTTATTCCCCATTTATCCCTTAGGCCCACATCCCATCTATCCTGATACCATAATACGCTTCCGGAGACTGGATGTGGACCATAATGATCAGACCCTGTTATCCTGTGACTTCTCATTCAGTTTGGCCAATTAGAGGTGCTGACAGGAGACCGAAGAGGGGGAAGAGAATCCACCTAAGGTGTTTGTTTTTCCCATCATTCTTTCTCTGAAGTGGCTCTGACAGAACCACTATTTACCTCCATGAAACTAGATTCTACATGGGAACTCCGCTTGCCTGATCCCAGACCTCACCCAGGCTTCAATACCACCCTTTAGAAAGGCAAAACATAGGCGTAGATGTGCTACTGTAACACCAGGCAGCCTCAGACCCTTAACTCATTCTTTAAATCTAGCCCACATGTCTATCAAAGGTCCCTTTTCTACAAATAACTCTTAAAAAAATCACAGCTCAGTACACTGTCTGATTTTTCTGTGGATTAGACAGAAACAACAAGACTGAAGGTTTTACCCCAGAATAAAATGAATTCAAGTTGCGACAAAGGAAAATTATGAATTATTCTAAACAGAAAAATCAACAACAAAAATCCTTTTATATTTCTGTGTCTTCAGTCCAAAGAAATTATGTGTTTCTATTAGAAAATAGAGGATGCCATCTTTCAACTACCCAAGTAAGACAAAAGAAAAAAGGAATCAGATATTATGACAATCACCTAGATGAGTGATTTTTCAAATAATATATTTGAATAGTAGGTTATAATATTATATTTAGTGCACTGTTAAATCAAAATGATCAGTCAAGACCAGCAATTTTTAAAAGGGACAATAAGTTAAACAAGTCAGAGATTTAATTAAAATATAAATGATCACAATGAGTTGCACATAGTAAGGTTGTTTCTTCATGATTTTTTTTTTACTATGTAAAACATAGTTCTTATCTTGAGTTACATTTTTAAAAGCTTGAACATTTATTTAATGAAACGGGATCCTTTATTCCTCTGGAAGCATTTACAAGGCTAGGTCCACAGAAGTCCATTCTATACAGACTACAATATATCTATGTCTTCCAAGATTGAAAGAGTCATCATTCTTAAGGATTTTGACACAAAATAAAGAAAACAGCTAAGGGTTGGGAGAGCATTATGAAAAAGAGCTCATTTTTACTCAATGCATCCTGTGTAGAATATAAATGAGATTTTGTCTTTCAAAGTTCTGAACGTTTTGCTTGCTGCTTAATGGATATATGTATGCATGACAACATGCATATATATTTGTGCATATTCTCCCCATATAAATAGTAAGCAGGAGATTTAAGGTCTGGAAAATACAAAAAATTCCTTGGATCACAAGGTAGGATGAACTGTCAAGTATAGGAAATATTATTCACGTTTTAGAGAAAGAATTTAGGTTTAGTGGGATAATGTAAGACTGACATCAAAAAAGGCAATATTAATGGTATTGATATTTAAGTGGAGGTAACACCTAATAATTTATAGTACAGGTCCCTGGGGCTGACTTTCTGGGTTTATAGCTTGTGGTGACCAAAGCTATCCCAAAGGAAAAGAAATGCAAGAAATCAAAATGATTGTCTGAGGAGTCCTTACAAATAGCCGATTCATTGGAAAAGCCCCCGATGCTGGGAAAGATTGAGGGCAGGAGGTGAGGGGGGCAACAGAGGATGAGATAGTTGGATGGCCTCACTGACTCAATGAAAATGAGTTTTATCAAACTTCATGAAATAGTGAAGAAAATGGAAACCTGGCGTGCTACAATCCATGAGGTCGCAAAGAGTCAAAGACAACTTAGTGACTGAAGAACAGCCACAGCAGCCTTGCTTTGCCGTGGTTTAGTTAAGTCATTATATGCAAATGTTTAATCTCTTAATCCATCATTTTTTTTTCTTAAAACAGAGACAAGAAGAAGATCTAAGACTTGATTGTCCTGAGAATCACATATGTTAAATTAGTAAGTACTTAGATAGTGCCATACATAATATCAATACAAGTTAGCTACTATTATCCCTAGTTTTCTTTCTTCTTACTCAAAGTGGCCATTCCTTGGTTCTTTCCTATATGATAACATTGGCTTATAATGTTATAATGTTCTTATATCCTGGTTGTAAGAGAATTGTTAAGGGGACATGGTAATTCTCTTAAGCTATTCAGAGAATTTTAAACTGTTCCATCCATTTTAATAGGGAATTTTAGAAAAATATACATAGTATACTAACCAGGCAGAATGATGTGTTTCAAATAGCAGTGTATCAGAAATTGTACTTGATTTCAATTCTAAGTTAGCAACTTATTACATTTCTCTGGTAAGTTACTAATTGCTCTGGATCTTAATATTCATTTGAGTAGAATAGAATTGTGGAACTACATAATATGTATCTAAGTTACCTTTCTCTAATTCTCTGATTCAGGATAATAACTGTGAGTATAGTTTATTAGTACCACTCCAAAGTATTCTCTCAGGAACTATTGAGAATAGTACTGATTTTTTCTTCACAATAAAAAGTTTTTTGACAGAGTAAAACTTTTCTCTCTCTTTCTCCATGATGTAAATATATTCTACTACTTTTCACTCCCTCATTATGATTGCATTTAGTTTCACCAAATAAAATGATTATGTGTAAGAGTTTATTATCACTAAGACCATATCCTTTACTTACAAGTTATATAACTTTGGAGAAACTGCTTAAGCCATTTAAGTCTTTGTTTTCTTTTTTATACAAAAGAGGTATTAAAACAGTAGTTATTTCACTTTTTAAGAAATTATTTCTTATACAACACTTCACTGACCGAACTTTAGCTATAAAAGCATTTTTCTATGTGCTCCTGGGATGCAAAAGCATGCATGACAAACTTAATGCCCTCATGAAACCTGCTTTCAGGGAAAAAAAAAAAAAGCAAACAAAAATAAATGTGGTGTCAGAGGATAGTAAATAAGGTGAAAATATAAAGTAATGTAAACATTTAGAAAGTGATGGATAGTAAGTAAGGGTGGGATGGGAGCTATTTTAGGTTGGATAATTAATACAAGCTGATACATATTCCAAAATCTCAATGACTTGACATTGTTTAAACTTACATGCTGCTCATGTCTTAATTTCTTTTGGGTCAGGATTTTCTCATAGATATCTCTGTATTAAGTGTGACTCAGATGTGCAAGTTTTCTTCATATTGAGGAACATCCTGCCATTGTTTTGGCAGTTGAGGAAAGGATGATGGGGAAAATTATGAAAAGTGTTTTTCAGGTAGGTGGCATGCTTCAGTACTGGCCACATTATACTTGTGAGACCCCAGTCACACCACCCCAACTTAACTATAAAAGAGAGTGTGACATTACTCTTCTCTTGTATCCATGACACACATAAGAAGTGAACCTAGCTTTGATGAACACTCTGAGTGGGACTCAGCCACATCTAATGGGAATACTAAATAGGCATATCTGGAGGCATTTGGATAGAAACATCCAATTTCCAGCTTTGCTAACATTTAAGGAATTTGGCCTCTAAATAAGTGAATATACTTATAGTTAAGCTTTTTGAGGGAACGTACAGTCAGTGCTAGAAAAAATAACCCAATGATTTATTACTTGTCTTTAGCTCTGTGACCTGGCTCTGATAATAGAAAGCTTCATATTCCATAGAAAAACTGTCAATAACTCACTTATTATGATTGAAATTTATTGCTTGATTCCCAAACTATGTATCCCTTTACTTGTACCCCAGGATTTCAGTATACATGATTCTATTCCTCCAGTAATCAGTCACTTGTTCTTGGATTTCACTGGTTGCATTATATTTTAATCAGATATGCATTGTTGAATGAACTTAAAAATTAGTAACCATCATACTGAGTAATATCAACAAATAATTCATAGAATTAAAATTTCATCTTAAGAGAAATAATTTTCGAGAAAATAAGGGTGCGTATATGTTTGTGTGTACATCACACACACACACCAGACACAGGGACAAAACATAAGTTTAAGTGCACTTAAGTTCCAGATTGTTTCTGTCATATTTTTCTCAATGAAATTATTCAACCAGAAAGATCCATTGGTTTCCAAGAGAGAAATTTTATAAGTAGAAGCCTATTGCTTGAAGTAATTCCCCAGGAGACTACTATCATCTGGCAAAGAAGTATGCACATCAAAGCAGAGAGGAAACAGCACCTCTTAAAAGTAATTTTCTCTGAGGGTTTTCTTCCTGGTATCCTGCCAACAGCAATCTTTAAACCCTTAGCTTTCTATACAGTGAGAAGCTCCCAGCACCAGTCCCAGATTAGAGGTGCCCAGGTTTATGTTTCTAGTTCTGAAAAAAATTCATACTAATATTTAGGGTAACCAACATAGAAACAAGAACTCTTAACTTTATAGCAGGCATGTTATTGGGTTATTTCTTTTCCTACATTAACCACAGATTTCTCCTGAAAAATAAAATACATAAACCATTTTGGAATAATGAGGCAAATCTAACTGTTTACCAGATCCTTTATCAGAATCCATGCTGATGACTCTAAGATTATGTGAATGTAGGTATTGTTGTTCAGTTGCTCAGTTGTGGCTGACTCTTTGCAATCCCATGGACTGCAGCATGCCAGGCTTCCCTGTCTTTCACTATTTCCCAGAGTTTGCTCAAACTCATGTCCATTTATCAATGACTCCATCCATACATCTCATCCTCTGTTGCCCCCTTCTCCTCCTGCTCTCAATCTTTACCAGCATCAGGGTCTTTTTCAATGTGTACAGAAGTAAAACAATATATAGAAGGTATGTTGGTATAGAAGTAAAATATACTTCCTGGTTTAGTTGCTAAATTATGTCTGACTCTTGTGATCCCATGGACTGTAGTCCACCAGGCTCCTCTGTCCATGGAAATCTCCAGGCAAGAATACTGGAGTGGATTGTCATTTCCTTCTCCAACTTTTAGGTAGACAAATAAAACAATAATAATGAGGAATGACAATACAAAGACAATAATGACAACTATACAAGTGACTGTTTTTTGTAATTACCATGTGCCAAAATGGTACAAAGCGTTCTCATAAGTTATTTACTTTAAATGAGGTAACAATTCTGAGATAGGTCTTATTACTAACTTCATTTTACAGGTATGAAACATAAGGTTAAAGACTTTAAATCATTTTTCCAAGATGGCAAAGCAGTAGAGATGTCTGATGCCACAACATTTGCTTTCTATCTCTCAGTCAATCCTCTTCTATTCAAAAAGATGGACGATGCATTTAGAATCTTTTCATCTTCATCCACTTTCTGTTTTCTCTTTTTACTGTTCCTTCATTGTTTCCTTCATCTTGCCATACGTATTTTCACCCACCCACCTGCTTCAATCTTTTCTATTGTTACAGTTTTCTTCGCTTAAGATGAAGTTTCATTTTCCCCTAGGGACTATACAAGAAATTCAATAACCCTACCCACCCAAATTGATCAAGTCTTCTATAAACTAGTTCCAATCCTACATGTAAATTTCAGGGAATAATGTATTTGTTGAAAGAGCAAGGCTTGGACTTCAAGATTCTCTTGAGTATAACTCATATCTCTAATATATACTACACACTGCTTAAATTTTTAAAGTATCTTTTTTTCTCACCTTTGAACTTTGTATTAAATTATACATTGTGATTTTATTAGGAACAAATGTGATATAATATATAAAATACAAGGAATAGAGTAATTATTTAATATTTTTCTAAGTATGGTTCCTATTTTGATCCTAATTTCCTATCTTTATCTTCTCCAACTAAAACATAGTACTTGTCATTTGCCATTTCACATCTATATGACATTTTTCTTGCCTTAACACTCTGCTGCATCCATTACTACTAAATTGACTTTTCTGAATTTTGTTCTCAAAAAAAAAAATTATGAGACAAATTGAGAAATCAACCCCTGCAAAGAGTCTTCCCTGATCTTCCTAAAGAAACTATCTTTCCAAATTCCAAATCCTGTAACTTTATTATTTCTAGTGTATTCTGCTTTGTAAGTTAGCTAATGGTTACCTTTTATTAGTCTCTATGAAAGAAATAGGCTTTTCTCACCTCCTACATTGGGAACTCCAGGATAATAACAATAGCTTAGATGTATCATGCCATCTCATGCCAAATACGGTGCCATCTATGTAGTAGTAGAAACTCAACAATCACCACTCGTGGGTAATTTACAGATCTCCTTAATTCATTTAACATTGTTCTGAAGTTACAATGCATTATATACTAAATACTGTATAGATTTACCTACCAAGATAACATAAACTCTATCCTTTATGTACTTAATAAATATGTCTTTAAGTTGACATTAATTCATCTTTTCACGACTTCTTCCTTGAAACCTAGTTTACCAATATAAAGGGATGGCTTAACCTATACCCACCATCTTCTGTACTCCGCTTCCGGAGTACTATGCCATCCTCCTGTTTTCTCCAGATAAGTATCACTGTTGTTTACTATTTTCTGATATTGCCACTTTTGTAGACACCTGAAGCAGAATATGCACCTTTAAACTGTAACTTGTCACCAAGTGTGGAAATTCTACCAAGCTGTAAAACTGAAACCTCTTATCACCTCTGGAACAATACCTGGAGTTATTTCCCAACTGTTCGGCTGGTCAGATTAGTCAAAATAGGTTTACAAACTATTGGAAAAATCCCTGTACAAAAATCACTGTGGGTTGAATTATGCTTTGTGTCTGTCTGAGTACCCTCCACCCTTTAGCGCTCAGATAAAAAACAGAAGACATGACAACTAATGTTGCAACTCCTACTGGAGTACCCTAGGAGTGGCATTACATAGTAGAAATCAACTAGTAAACAATTCTTGTGGTTAACCATCGTCAGTTAAATGGAGTTTTAATTTAAATGAAGCCTAGCTAATTTTAGTGCTAAGTAATTTTATATTAATATAATTGAGAAAAGAATTTTATCCTTCTACATTAAGCATGACATGACTTCCATACCATGAACTCAGTTCCTACATCTCCCTTACTGTGTTAAACTATGGATTAGCACATCACCTGGCAAAAAGAAAGGTGATTTTCTTACATGCTGGAACCATGACCTTAAAAATGGAATATTATTTAACCTCTCTAGGTCTTAGTTCTCTTGTCCTAAGATGAGGAATAAAATGTATCCTTCCTTGCCATGTAGTTTGGTATCATATTTAGCAAGGCATAGATATGATAAACATCAAAATTGTATAATAAATCATAAGTGTTTTTGTACTTACTGTTCAATAAGTTTATTGTACTTATAAATCAAAATTCCACATCATTGTGAATTGAAAGCTTGATATAATCATTGTCTTAGCAAAAATATCTTTCTAGTCACTTTGATTATTTCACTTCCTTTTTGTACACTGTGACCCTGTTCTTCATCTGTATGAGGAATGCATTCATTTCCAATCATAACAACAAATGTTTTCAAACACTCTGTGTAGACAGAAGCACCAAAGACTCCACCATATCTTTCTGACACTGAAAGCCATCTTTCTGATACTGACTGACAAACCATCTTTCTGGTATCACCTTCATTAATTCCTCAATAGATTTTGCAAAGCAGTTCCTTCAAAGCTTATCTCCATTCAAAGCTTTATTTCTACATTTCCAGGTTAACAGAAGAAACTAAAAACATATAGCCTATTTAATTCACATTTATCTTGGTTTCCATATCAAGTAGACATTTATTCTATTTCTTCTAATGCAGCATTCCCTAAGAGGTTTTAGACCAGTGCCATAAGAATCTCCAAGGGGGAAAAAGTCACTGGTATATTTTATTTGATTACTTGTCTCTATTTAATACTTTTCCAATTCTATTTGAAAAATCACTTGCTAGTTTCTGTCTCATCATTCTCTTCAAACTTTTCACCTATATGTTTTGCTTATCCATTTCAAATTCACAGCAAAATGTTTTTCCTTCATTTTTCTTCTTAAGCAGGTCTTTCAATAGTTACTTTTATATCCCCTCTTTTCTTCATGTTCTACAGCTTATCCCTATGATTTTATCTGTACATTTAACTACTATATGTGTGCGTGCTCAGTCGTGTCCAACTCTGTGCAACCCCATGGATTGCACCCCTCCAGGCTCCTTTTGTCCATGGGATTTCCCCAGGCAAAAATACGGGAGTGGGTTGGCATTCCCTTCTCCAGGGGATCTTCTTGACCCAGGGAGTGAACCCACGTCTCCTGAGTCTCCTGCATTGGCAGGCAGGTTATTTACCACTGAGCCATTTGGTAAACCCTTTAACTACCATACAGATATCATGAAGCACACACACACACACTACTGACTCAACATTTATACTCTAAACCCCTTCGTTATGGGAAAAAGAAAAAAAAAATTCAGTGAAAACTCATCTACTACAACTTCAAAATCTATCTAATCTTTTGAAGTATTTTGTTTTTGCACTGAGTTATTCAAGGAAAGTCAGTTCAGTTCACTTAGTCATGCCCGACCCTTTGCGACCCCAAGGACTGCAGCGCGCCAGACTTCCTGTCCATCACCAACTCCCGGAGATTACTCAAACTCATGTCCATCAAGTTGGTGATGCCATCCAACCATCTCATCCTCTCTCGTCCCCTTCTCCTCCTGCCCTCAATCTTTCCCCACATCAGGGTCTTTTCCAATGAGTCAGCTCTTTGCATCAGGTGGCCAAAGTATTGGAGCTTCAGCTTCAGCATCAGTCCTTCCCATGAATATTCAGGACGGATTTCCTTTTGTTTATATAATTAATAGATATTTACTTTTTATTGGTATTTCAATATATCTGGAGTTTGTGTGTGTCCTGAAAGCTATGTTATGCTACATAAAAGATAGGGCAGAATTAGATCCCTGTCACTAAATCCCTGTCATGATAAAGTTCTTCTAAAGCCTAGGGCATTCAACTAACATGATGTCTACAAGTACTTCCTTCAAAGCCTTAACTCTAGACTCTTATGATGAATGAGGACTAAAGAAATCATTTTCACTAGAAGGAAACTTGCTCTCCCTCATTTACCACACTAAGTAAAACCATCTGAAAGTCTCATAAAAATACTCCTGCAAATATGCCACTTCTTGAAAACTTAATATAGTCACTACACAAAAGACCACATTCTTGACTTAGATTTACTTACTTTGATACACTATTTTTTAACCTCAACCAGCATTTCTAAGCATGCAGAGACTGGCTAGCAAACAGCCTGATCTCATGCATCATCAACAACATATTTAGCTATAATTTATTAGAGAAGAAGGTGTAAAGTGCGAAAAGAACACAGTGAGTCACACATTTGGGCTGAATTTGCCACACTAAACTGAAAATATATAAATTTGCAAACTGCACGAGTTTTTATGGAAGATACTGATGGAGAACAAACAACAATTGTGGAGTGTTTTAACTCTTTTTTTCTGGCTCTAAGATTAATTTAGAGTAAAAAAATAGTTTAAAATGAAACAGACAAGTATTAAAAAATCAAAGACCTACCATTTAATGTAGACCTAAGGCACATCTTAATGTACTCTTCTTTGCACATTACATGAGGATTTTCATAATTGGAAAATTTCATAACTGGAATTCCATCACCTCCACTAGCTTTGTTTGTAGTGATGCTTCCTAAGGCCCACTTGACTTTGCATTCTAGGTTGTCTGGCTGCAGGTGAGCGATCACACCATCATGATTATATGGGTCATGAAGATCTTTTTTGTATAGTTCTTCTGTATATTCTTGCTACCTCTTCTTAAGCTTTATGCATATAAGGCACTAATACAGCTGAATTATATTTAAATGTTTTCTTCTTTCTTATTCCCTTATGGATCTCTCACCCCTACTCATCCTCAATGACATATAAACTCCTCGCTGTGAACAATCAAGTGTCCCTGTTATTTGGATGATATTTGGATAAAACATCTTGTCACAAAATGCTATATATTTCCCATGTGTTTTAAGGCAGTGATATAATTTTCATTATAACCTGCAGAAGAACGCAACTTTAAAATTTTTTAAACTTACTATGCTGAACATGATGGCAATCATGAAAAAGCAAACATCTTCTGATTCTCCATGTAATAATATTTCAGTCTGTTACCTAATGCTTACTTAAGATTCATTTTAAGTGGTATGTTTGAGTAGTCAAAATGGCTGTAATTCAAACTATGGAATTTATGTTTTGCAGTTTCTCATTTATCGTCTACATAGTCTCAAGGTTTTCCTTACCCCTCAGTTTTAGTTTCATAAAGTGTTTAATGTTTTCTGAGAGATAAATCTAAATTACATGATAAAAAGTAATTCATGAACTAATTCCTGTAAACTGTTATCATATCTAATTTTGGGCTATAAAGACACACAAAAAAAGTAAAGAAGTAATTATAATGTATCTAATTAATTTTCATTTCATATACTTGAATTTTAAGCAGTGAATATAAAAGTCTGATATGGCAAAAATTATATTTTATTGGATTAATTTTATGTAGATGGAAAATGCATGTGGGGTGATGGCTTAACATTTAAAATGTAATTTAGCTTTCTATTCCTCATTAAAAATCTAGAATTGGAGTTGTGTAAGATAATATAAGATTGAACTCTATTATGATGGATAATTCATGTCTAATGTAAGAATAGTTTATAACAGCTCTACCTTATTTTCTAAAGTAGATGGACACCATAGAAAAAAGCAAAGTAGAGAGCGAGAGAGAAAATATGATTAACTTGGAAGTCTACTTTTCAAATATCAATATTTAATAGTAAAAATACAAAAACAGAAATATGGACCAATGAAACAAAACAGAAAACCTAGAGATAAGCCACACAACTATGTGCATCTTATCTTTGAAAAAAGAACAAAAATATACTGTCTCCTTTGTCAGAGGCTGAAAAAGAGAATGGAGAAAGACACCCGCTTCAATAAGTAGTGCTGGGAAAACTGAAACAGATCTTTGTAAAAGAATGAAACTAGAACACTTCCTAACATCATGCAAACTAATACATAAACTCAAAATGGATTAAAGAAAAATGAGGCCAGAAACTGCAAAGCTCTTAGAGGAAAACATAGGCAAGATGCTCTTTGACATGAATCACACCAGACTGTCTTTGAGCCACCTCCTAGAGTACTGGAAATAAAAACAAAAATAAAGAAAGGGGACATAATTCAACTTAAAAGCTTTTGTAAAGGAAAGGAAACGATAAACAAGATTAAAAGACAACCCTCAGAATGAAAGAAAATAATTGCAAGTGACACAACTGACAAAGGATTAATCCCCAAAGTGTATAAGAAGCCTATACAGTTTGATATCAGAAAAATAAACAGCCCAATCAAAAAATGGGCAGAAGACCTAAACAGACATATCTCCAAGGAAGACATATGTTGTGGTATGTCATCCTCAAAGGAAGGCCAATATACACAAGAAAAGAGTTCAACATCACTAATATTTGAGAAATGCAAATCAAAACTACAGTAAGGTATCAGTTCACACCAGTCATAATGGCCATCATCAAAAAACCTATCAACAGTAAATGCTGGAGAGGATGTGGAAAAAAGGGAACTCTCTTGCACTGTTGGTGGAATGTAAATTGATATAGCCACTATGAAGAAGAGGATGGAGATTCCTTAAAAAACTAGGAGTAAAACTACCATACAACCTAGCATACACCCTGAGAAAACCATAATTTTAAAATACACATGTACCCCAAAGTAAACTGCAGCACTATTTACAATAGCTAAGACTTGGAAGCAACCTAGACGTACACTGACAGATGAATGGATAAAGAAGATGTGGTACATGTCACTCTGCTTGACCACACCAATTGTATGTCATTATTTCATATTGTTAAGTTAATCATGTCCCCGGTATGGCATGTAATTATCTTCTTCTTTTTTTTTTTTTAATCTGGCTATTGATTGTGAAAACTGAGAAACATCTTTTCTACTGTGGAAGAAAAAGAAAATGTGGTACATATATACAATAGAATACTACTCAGCCATAAAAAGACCAAATCTGAGGCACTTCTAATGAAGTGGATGAACCTAGAGTCTGTTATACAGACCGAAGTAAGTCAGAAAGAGAAAAACAAATATAGCATCTTAAAGCATGTATATGCAATCTAGAAACATGGTATTGATGAACCTATTTGCAGGGAAGGAATGCAGATGTAGATACAGAGAATGAACGTGTGGACACCGGAGGGGAAGGAAAGAATGGGACAAATGGAGAAAGCAGCGTTAACATATATATATATATATACTAGTATGTGCCAAACAGATAGCTGGTGAGAAGGTGCTATACAACACACAGAGCCCAGCCTGATGCTCTGTGATGACCTAGAGGGGTGAGTTGAGGGGGTATAGGAGGCTCAAGAGAGAGGTATATGTATAATAATGGTTGATTTGCATTGTTGTTCAGCAGAAACAAACACAACTTTGTAAAGCAATTTTCCTCCAATTAAAAAATATAAAAGAAAAAATAGCAAAGATATATGAGTACATGTAGAACTTGTCAGTGACAATATGGCACACAAAACTTAGTAAGCAAACATTTAAAAACAATTCAAGATGGAACTTTTTAAAAGGGTGACCAAGTAAATGATAACACAAATTAATGATTGCCAAAATATCTTTTCATTCCAAGCATAAAGAAAAAGTTCTCTCTGCATTTGAGAAAAATATTTCAGTTCAGTTCAGTGGCTCAGTCATGTCCGACTCTCTGACCTCATGGACTACAGCACGCCAGGTTCCCCCATCCATCATCAACTCCCGGAGTTTACTCAAACTCATGTCAATCCAGTCAGTGATGCCATCCAACCATCTCATCATCCTCTGTTGCCCCCTTCTCTTGACACGCTCAATCTTTCCCAGCATCAGAGCTTTTTCAAATAAGTCAATTATTCACATCAGGTGGCCAAAGTATTGAAGCTTCAGCTTCAGCATCAGCTTGCAAGAAGGGAAGAAAGGAAAGAGGGCTAGAGAGCAGTCCAGGCATTTATTCTTCTCTACTCACTCCTAGTTTCCAGTCTAAAGAATCATGAACCTGGATATAGAATGACAGGAAGAAGTTTTGACAATAAACTGGACAGGCTGACTACCTGATACTTACTACAAAAGCCCAAGTTTTTATCTGGATGTCAACCAAATAAAGCAAACAAGTCAAGGGAAGAATTTCAAAGAATAGCTATTGCACTGAATGAGTTTGCTTTATTTGTGTCTTACTGAGACCAGCAGAGTCAATGCAATAGGAAAGTATAGTAAATACTGCGCAAACCAACCAACCAACCAGCCAACCAACAAAATCTTTCAATAACTTTTCAGGGATAAACAAAACACAGAAAGAAGAATTAAAATAAAATTTACTTTTACCCAATCCTACAGTGTTTAGGAATGGAAGATATATAACTATGCAATTTAGTGTATGGTACCACGTATTTTCTCTGTTAAAGCAAAAAGAGAGGAAGAAAGGAAGACTTTATTCAAGATTATTGTAACAGAACAGAGAGGCCAGAACTCAGTTTGAATTCAACTTCACTGAAACAAAAGGCTCCCCCTGTGGCTCAGCTGGTGTTTGATCCCTGGGTTGGGAAGATCCCCTAGAGAAGGGAAAGGCCACCCACTCCAGGATTCTGGCAGAGAGAATTTCATGGACTGTACAGTCCGTGGGGTCACAAAGAGCTGGACACAACTGAGCCACTTCCACACTTCACCATTGAAACAAAAGGCTGGAGAGCTTTTAACAGCTGGAGAGGGAAGATCCAAGGTCACTTGCTTTCCACTGGACTCACCCAGAGGAAAACTATTCTCTTATCTTCTGGACAATTTGTTCTGCAGCTTAGAGAAAGGCACCCACCCAAGTTAGGGTCCTGCCCTTCCCATAAAACCAAGACAAAGCTGTATATCTTCCTGCATGATGAAATTTCAAAGGAATGTCTCCCAGAATTTGACAATCCTGGGTTATAAAATTGGCAGGAGGCTTTTTAAAAAGATTCACATCTCAAAGGGGCAGAGAAAGAATTTACAAATATTTTTAAAGTAAATGCTCTAAGAAAAGGAAAGTGACTGCACATTAATGCATAAACTGCATTTTATGCATTAATATAAAATGAACTGACATCTTTCTACAGCTGAATCATAACACCTAAATTTCACTTTGTCACACTTTTTTATTCAATTAGCTTTCACTTACTTTAGAGATGAAAGAATCAAAATAAACAACCCAAATGCATTTACTTAAATGAATCCATTTAAAAGAGCAGAAAGAAATATTTTCCTAAAACATATTTTAGTAGTAAACCTACAGATTTAAATAATCACTGTTGAGATTCAAATGAGTGGCCTGGAAGATTAAGCATTATAAACATCTAAACCTTAAGATAAAATGCAAATAACTGGAAAATGAGGGGTAATTATGAGATTTGCCAGTGTTTTTTTTTTTTTTTTGTCAGTATTTTTATTCAATTCTGTCTCTAACACTTTCAGTCAAACACGTGATTTTACTTTTATTTGTAAGGAGTGTTTATACTATGTCTCACCATACAATGCATTATTTTTTTTCCATTACCTCCCAATTTCTCCCCTATTTCTTCCTCTCATAGGTGAAAACATTTTTAATCTTCCCCTTCTCCAATTCATCTTTTCCTTTTCATACCTCCAGTACATCTGTAGCATTGCAAAAACAAAGAGAAATATTTTTTATATGTGTAAGAAAATGGGGTTTAATTCAGAAAACAGGTGTAAGAAAGGTCCGGATAGGTGTGGGACTCTAAGGGCCATGCATGATCCTGATACCTTGTACTACTGACCTAGGTGACCTGATCTTTGAGTCTAGCTGCGATTGCTGTTGAAAGTGGTTTCTCAACTGTCAGGTCGCTGCCTTGCTTAAAAACAGAAATAAAGGAATCTGTGAAAAGTCTGTTGCGCACACTTGGGAAGTGAATCCATTTAATGGAAATTATTTACAACCATAAAGGTGGCAAAGAAGGATGAGATATTTTGTTGTGTTTCGCTTATCCAGGGTCTTCTGAAGGAGTAGCCTCTACCTACTAGAAGGAAGTAAAAATGTGCACTGAATATTAATTGATCACATGCAACACAGAACAGCCTTTATCTGCTCAATATATAAATATATCTATCTACTTGCCATAAATTTTCTAAGTTAGCAACAACAGTACTAACATAATACATTTCTTGCTCAAGAAAAAAAAAAGAAACATTGCTCAGTCCCTCCCCAAACTGGAAGGGCAAGGTCATCTCAGTCTTTGTAGTTCTTTGTGCATGAGAATTATTCCACTTCTGGCTAGTTACAGCTACTCTACATATTCTATAACCTAACGAATTGATTATTTAAGTAGCTACCAATAATAATCTTATAAAATAACTTGCAAAAAATAAGAGGATAGCTGATTTATACAAAAACCATATATAGATTCAGTAAGATTAAGAATATGAATAGCTATTATAGTCTTGATATTTTCACTTTGTCATAACCTTATTTATAACAGTCATCCTTTATTATTTAAATTTCCCCTCAGTTTTAAGATACCTTTTTTAGTTTATTAGCAATTTTTAACTGATAGTACAACTTAAATAGCTATATGTGAAATATCTGAGCGTTGAGGGTCCTGCCTGGATGAGTTACTACAGTTGTTTACTAATTTTTACCCCTGGGAATGGAAGTTCCAGAGTCATCCCAGATAATCCCCCAGCCTCCAGATATAGTCCTACTACCACAATCCCATATTCCTTAACAATAAGAATAAATTACTCCAGATAAGATAGCAACATGCATTTGACCTAATTTTTTTAATGATGTGAAGAACCTATATTTTCAGAGAAAGGACCTCAATATCCAATTTAATAAAACCACTGTTTTGTCTTTTAATGGAAGCATCTCCCTATTAAGTCCTCTAGATGAACCATGTCTAAAGATACAAGATGAGAAGAAAAAAAATGTAGAGATGGGTCATTAGATGTCATGTTGAAAATAGCCATTCTTTATTCCATCCCTTGGTTCTTAGGTTCATGCATGCTGGCCATGGTTGTAAATACCATCATATCTAATTTGTTGGTTTAGAATATGTATAATCTTTATAAGAGTACCCAAACTTGTATGGTTTAGGTTACTGGCTGGTATTTTACTGCATCTTCAAAAAAAAGACAAGAACCGTGTCATAATATTATGGTGGGCTTCCTGCCTCTCAGTAAATCAATTACATCAAAAATAAAGAAGGGAAAAATTGCATCATATCAATAGACACCAAAAGGGCATTTGATAAAATTCAAGAGAGGTGTTTAGTAAGAGCTCCTAAGGATCACTGGACTAGAAAGCAATTAAATAAATGTAATAAAGACTATCTACTAATATTCAAAAATAAATATGTCTAAAGTATTTATCAGAGATTAATAATACAAACAAGTAACAAACGGAAGTCCAGGAACAGATGTTTTCACTGGTGAATTCTAATAAGTGATTTCATAAGCGAACTCTACCATTTAGAAAAGAGTTAACATCTATCCTTCCCAATTTCAAAAGACTTCAGAGAAGGAATAAGGAATACTTCAAATTTCATTCTATGAAAGGCAGTATCACTGTGGTATGAAAACCAGACAAAAATACATAAAAGGAAATAACAGGTGAATATTACTGATGAACATACTTGCAAAAATCCCAAACAAAACATTAGCAAATCAGATTCAACAGTCCTTTTAAAAGGATTATACACCACGATCAAGTGTGATTTATATCAGGGATACAAGGATTTTTTAATATCCACAAATCAATTCATGTAATAAACCACATTAACACATTAAAGAAGAAAAAACACATAATCATCTCAACAGATGGAGAAAAAGCCTTTGACAAAATTCAACATTCATGTATTTATGATTAAAAAAAAAACTTCTCCACATAACCTCCACACAAGAATGGCCATATGTGACAACCCACAGTCAACATCATACTCTGTGGTGAAAACCTGAGTATTTCTACCATTATTGAGAACAAGACAAGGATATCTATTTTCACTACTTTCATTCAACATAGGTTTGAAAGTCTTAGCCACAGCAATCAGAGGGGAGGAATAAAAAAAGAAATAAAAGAAATCCAATTTGGAAAGGAATTTGTCACTGTATATATGAGATGATACTTACTACATATAGCAAATCCTAAAGACACACCAGAAAACTACTAGAACTCTTCAATGAATTTGATAAAATTGAAGGATACAAAATTAATACACAGAAATCTGTTACATTTCTATAATCTAAACAACAAAAGAGCAAAAAGAAAAAGGAAACAATCCCATTTACCATTGCACTGAAAGAATAAATTACCCAAGAGGAAGCCTAACTAAAGAGATAAAAAATCTGTATTATGAAAAATATTGTTTAAGACTGTACCACCCAAGGCAAACTACAGATTCAATGCAATCTCTAACAAAATACCAATAGCATTTTTCTCAGAATTAGAACAATTTTAAAATTTGTATGGAAACACAAAAGACCAGAAATAGCCAAAAATATTATGAGGATGAAGAATTGAGCTGGAAGAATCATGCTCCCTGACTTCAGACTGAACTACAAAGCTACAGAAATCAAAACAGTATGATATTAGCCCAAAAATAAACATAGAGATCCATAGAACAAAATGAAGAGCCCAGAAATAAACCTATACACCATGATCAGTGAATCTACAACAAATGAGGCAAGAGTATACAAAAGAGAAATGACAGTCTCTTCAATAAGTGGTGCTAGGAAAACTGGAGAGCTACAGGTGAAAGAACAAAATTAAAGCATTCTGTAACACTACATGCAAAAATAAAGCTGAAAGTAAGTCAAAACTTTAAATATAAGACCTGAATCCATAAAATTCCCTAGAGGAAAACAAGCAGAATAAAGTTCTACAGAAATTGTAACAATATATTTTCGAGGAATCTGTCTCCTAAAGCAAAGGAAATAAAAGCAAAAATAAACATATGGGACATAACTAAACCTAAAAGCTTTTTCAGAGCAAAGAAAACTATTGACAAAAAGACAGTACACTGAATGGGAGAAAATACTTGCAAAGTATACAGTCTAAAGGGAGTTAATATCCAACATAGACAAACAGCTCATACAATTCAGCATCAAAAATACAAAAAAACCCAACTATAAAATGGGCATAAGAATTGAAAAGGTATTTTTCCAAAGAGGAAACACAGATTGTCAACAAGCAAATATAAATGAAACTGATCATCAATAAAATGCAATCAAAACCACAAAGAAATCAAAACCACAGTCTCACACCTGTCAGAATGCCTGTTATCAAAATGAAAATTAACAAATGTTAGCAAAGATGAGGAGGAAAGAGAACCCTCGCACATTTTTTGTGGGAATGTAAATGGATGCAGGCACAAGGGATAAGAGTATGGAGGTTTCTCAAAGAACTCAAAATAGAGCTACCATATGACCCAGCAATTCCACTCCTGGGTATATATCTGGAAAAAAAAAAAAAAAAAAGCTAAGATACATGTATTACAACGTTTGTGGCAGCATCATTAACAATTGCTGAGATATAGAAGCAATCTAGGTGTTCATCAACAGGTGAATGGATAAAGATGAAAGGGTGTGTTTGTGTGTGTATACGGACATATACAATGGAATACTACTCAGCCATAAAAAAAAAATTGGAATTTTCGTTTTGGATAACATGGATAAATTTGAAGGGTATTGTGAAATAAGTCAGACAGAGAAAGACAAATACCATAGTATATCACTTATATGTGAAATCTTAAAATATAACTAGAGAATATCACAACAACAACAACAAAAAAAAACCAGACTCGCCAGTAGAGAACAAATTAGTGGTCACTGGTGAGAAAAGGAAAGAGGGAGGGGGAAATCACACGGGTAAAAGAGTAACAGACACAAACCACCATGTGTAAAATAAGTTATAAGGATATATAGTACAACATGGAGACTATAGCTGATATTTTATAATAGTTATAAAAGGACTGTAACAGTTAAAATTTGTGAATCACTGTGTCCTACACCTAAAACTTAAATTGTACATCAAAATTACTTCAATTAAAGAATAATAAGTGTAATAAAAATTGAAGAGATGAATTGATATTATAAAGAGGAAAGTATTCAAAAAGACTGATAAAAAATGGGAGATGCTCTAATTCAAGAATAATCAAAGAAACGTGAATTAAAGATAAATTGAAATATCTCAAATATTGAAATAACTGAGAAGATTCTTCAGTTATTCCACACTATCAAATTATAAATTAAAAAGTACTTTTGATTTCAAGTAAGGAAGAGGAAAATAGAAAAATAATTTGGAAACAGCGTATAAGTAAAAGTGAAGTCGCTCAATCGTGTCAGACTCTTTGCGACCCCGTGGACTGTAGCCTACCAGACTCCTCTGACCATGGGATTTTCCAGGCAAGAGTACTGGAGTGGGCTGCCGTTTCCTTCTCCAGGGGGTGTTGCCGACCCAGGGAGTGAACCCAGGTCTCCCTCATTGTAGGCAGACGCTTTACTGTCTGAGCCACCAGGGGAGGCTAGGAACAGCGTATGTTACAATTAAAAGACAGTTAAAACTGAAGAGAATCCCATCCTCAAATTAGAAAAGGTTGTTTTAAAAAGAATATAAGGTAATAAAATTTTATAAAATTTATGATTATAATTACAGAGATAATTTAAGGTAAAAGCATATTTGATAATTATCATGGTTTATCTCTGTATAGAGATGCAAGCCTGTATCGACATGATCAGAGGAAATGCAGTTGGTTATCACTGTTACAGAGAAAAACAACCTCTATGCTACGAATACAGTTAACTAAAATGTCTGATTAGAATTAATTTACATATGATTGTAAGAACAATAAACAATTTTCACATTAAATTTCTCTATGATACTATAGATCATGCAAATATTAGAAGAAATATGGTAAAATACAATACTAGCTATTATTATTTTCATGTTTCTAATTACGTAAGCAATATATAAAAATCAAATTAAGTAAAAATTAAATAAACATGCAAATTTTACATCATGTATTAAGAAATATATGATGATCTTTCAAAAGTAGGATGATCAATGAAACAGCAGAGAAGATGCAAAAGTAACTGGCCTTTATAATATAGTGTACCATAAAGATGGAATTTTAAATCATTTGAGAAAAGTTTAAATATTTTAGGTAATATTGAGACTTTCTGTTGGTTGTTTGAACCATAAAGCTGTGATGCTCTCCTTGTATTAAAGGAAAGAAGGAAGAAAAGAAGGGAAGGAGAGTCAGAGGAGAGAGAGAATATTTAAATGTGAAGCTAAATGGTAAAAGTATTTCAGTGAATCATATTTTTATAATGGGAAAGTCCTTAATTTCCATGGTAGAAATTAATAACATTGATAACCACAAATGGAGCAAACATAAAACACAGATACAAAACCATATAAAAATATGTAAAACTAAAAGCGAATTTTAACAAATTGTTTCTGACAGTTTCCATAACAATGACCTACAAACTAGTGATAGCTTACAGAGAACAGAGTGTTGTAGTCATGCTCTACAAAGAAGATTCAGCTTCTGGACCAGGGACAGCCTTGATCACTATAGAGCTTTTGTGTAGCAGAGTTTTATTAAAGTATAAAACGGGACAGAGAAAGCTTCTTAAATAGACATCAGAAGGGGGATGGAGAGTGCCCCCCTTACTAGTCTTAGCAAGAGAGCTATATAATTTTTAATTGATTATTACAATAAATAAAATAATGTTTGAAGTTTGTAAAGATCTTACTAGACCTGTTTCCACAAATAAATTTTAAGATGACAGGATTACAACTAACAATAGAAAGATCTTACCAGACCCACTCTCATAATACACATATTATGATAACAGGAGAGATAAGAAAGCCTTCCTCAGTGGTCAGTGCAAAGAAATAGAGGAAAACAATAGAATAGGAAATATTAGAGATCTCTTCAAGGAAATTAGAGATACCAAGGAAATATTTCATGCAAAGATGGGCACAATAAAAGACAGAAATGGTATGGACCTAATAGAAGCAAAGGATATTAAGAAGAGGTGGCAAGAATACACAGAAGAACTATACAAAAGATATTTTAATGACCTGGATAATCATGATGGGGTGATCACTCACCTAGAGCCAGACATCCTGGAATGCAAAGTCAAATGGGCCTTTGGAAGCATCACTACAAATAAAACTAGTGGAAGTGATGGAATTCCTGTTGAGCTGTTTTAAATCCTAAAAGATGATGCTGTCAAAGCGCTGCACTCACTATGCCAGCTAATTTGGAAAACTCAGCAGAAGCCACACAACTGGAAAAGGTCTGTTTTCACTCCAATCCCAAAGAATGAAATGCCAAAGAATGCACAAACTACCTCACAATTATACTCATCTCACACACTAGCAAAGTAATGCTCAAAATTCTCCAAGCCAGGCTTCAACAGTATGTGAACCATGAAATTCAAGATATTCAATAGGTTGATTTAGAAAAGGCAGAGGAACTAGAGATCAAATTGCCAAAATCCACTGGATCATCAAAAAACCAAGAGAGTTCCAGAAAAACACCTACCTATTTCTGCTTTATTGACTATGCCACAAGCCTTTGACTGTGTGGATCACAACAAACTGTGGAAAATTTTTAAAGATATAGGAATACCAGACCACCTGACCTGCCTCTTGAGAAATGTGTAAGTAGGTCAAGATGTAACAGTTAGAACTGGACATGGAATAATAGATGGGTTCCAAATCAGGAAAGGAGTATGTCAAGGCTGTATATTGTCACCCTGCTTATTTAACTTATATGTAGAGTACATCATGAGAAATGCTGGGCTGGATGAAGCACAAGCTGGAGTCAAGATTTCTGGCAGAAATATCAATAACCTCAGATATGCAGATGACACCACCCTTATGGCAGAGAGCAAAAAAGAACTAAAGAGCCGCTTAGTGAAAGGGAAAGAGGAGAGTGAAAAAGTTGGCTTAAAACGCAACATTCAGAAAACTAAGATCATGGCATCTGGTCCCATAACTTTATGGCAAATAGATGGGGAAACAATGGAAACAGTGGGAGACTTTATTTTTCTGGGCTCCAAAATCACTGCAGATGGTGACTGCAGCCATGAAATTAAAAGACGCTTGCTCCTTGGAAGAAAATTTATGACCAACCTAGATTGCATATTAAAAAGCAGAGACATTACTTTGCCACCAAAGGTCTGTCTAGTCAAAGGTATGGTTTTTCCAGTAGTCACATATGGATGTGAGAGTTGGACTATAAAGAAAGCTGAGCACTGAAGAATTGATGCTTTTGAACTGTGGGGTTGGAGAAGACTCGAGAGTCCCTTGGACTGCAAGGAGATCCAACCAGTCCATCCTAAGTTAGATCAGTCCTGAATATTCATTGGAAGGACTGATGTTGAAGCTGAAACTCCAATACTTTGGGCACCTGATGCAAAGAACTGCCTCATTTGAAAAGACACTGATGCTTGGAAAGATTGAAGGCAGGAGAAGAAGGGATGACAGAGGATGAGATAGTTGGATGGCATCACTGACTCAACAGACATGAGTTTGAGTAAGCTTAGGGAGATGCTTATGGACAGGGAAGCCTGGTGTCCTGCTGTCCATGAGGTTGCAGAGTCAGAAAAGACTGAGCCAATGAACTAAACTGAACTGAAAATAACAGGATTAGTCAGAGAGTTTTCGAGAAGGAGAAACTGTCCTCAAGCAGGGTACGTTGTTGCTAAATAATCCTTAGCACAGAGTTAAGCTGAGTTATTTTGTTGTGTAACCATGGCTCCAGGGTTAAAGAAAAAAACATTTTATGTGGCTAAGACTAAGGAATGCAGAGAGAGAGAGCGAGAAACAAAAAAAGGAAGGCTGTCCTTTCCTCCTACTTGAGAAATCCAGACCCCTATCTTCTCCATAAGACCTCCGATCCCTTTTTCTTCCTCAGGAGCCCCATGCTCATCAACCTGCTTAGGAACTGACCATCTCACTAGGTGGCTTAACATAAGAAATGTATTTTTCCACTGTTTTGGAGGCCCAAAGTTTGAAATCAGGAGGTGGCTCTGAAAGAGCCAATGTCTTTCAATGTCTTTCTTGAAGCATCTAGTACTTGCTAGCAATATTTGGCATTCCTTGACTTGAAATTCCATCTCTCCAATATCTGCCTGTCTTCCCGTAACTTTCTACCTGTGTATCTATGTCTTATTTCTCCTCTTATAAAGACACTAGTGCTTGAATTTAGGGTCCATGCTAATCCTGCATTACTCAAACTTATTACATCTGTAAATGCCCTATTTCCAAGTAAAGTCATTTTCAAAGAACTCAGGAATTATGACTTCAACATATCATTTTGAGGGACCCACACAGAATAAATACATACAATATAAAGAGAACAACAATTTTTTGCAAAGAAAGCAATGGTAGTCTAATGATTTATTTTCTTTTCTTTTAATTTTCTTTACTTTAGTGTGTTGGTTTTATATACCGTGTTGGTGGATTGGAAGAATCAATATAGTGAAAATGAGTATACTACCCAAAGCAATCTATAGATTCAATGCAATTCCTATCAAGCTACCAGAGGTCTTTTTCAGAGAATTAGAACAAATAATTTCACAATTTGTATGGAAATACAAAAAACCTCGTATAGCCAAAGCAATCTTGAGAAAGAAGAATGGAACTGGAGGAATCAACCTACCTGACTTTAGGCTATACTACAAATCCACAGTCATCAAGACAGTATGGTACTGGCACAAAGACAGAAATATAGATCAATGGAACAAAATAAATAGCCCAGAGATAAATCCATGCATCTATGGACACCTTATCTTTGACAAAGGAGGCAAGAATATACAATGGAGAAAAGACAACCTCTTTAACAAGTGGTGCTGGGAAAACTGGACAGCCACCTGTAAAAGAATGAAACTAGAACACTTTCTAACACCATACACAAAAATAAACTCAAAATGGATCAAAGATCTAAGCATAAGACCAGAAACTATAAAACTCCTAGAGGATAACATAGGCAAAACACTCTCCGACATAAACCAAAGCAGGATCCTCTATGACCCACCTCCCAGAATATCGGAAATAAAAGCATGAATAAACAAATGGGACCTAATTAAAATTAAAAGCTTCTGCACAACAAAGGAAACTATAAGCAAGGTGAAAAGACAGCCTTCAGAATGGGAGAAAATAATAGCCAATGAAGCAACGGACAAACAATTAATCTCAAAAATATACAAGTCTACTGATTTCTATTAGCTTCACACTCAGAACTTATTGAACATTGCATATATATAATAAAAGTAGACACTGGTTCATTAAACTAATAAGCTACCTTTTGAAATCATTCATCTTACTTTTGTCCCTTGATTTACAGTTAGTTTTAAGTTTTTAATACATTAGGAAGTAAATTATCTCATAAAACCGGTAATGACTATATACTGTGTGTACACAAGTTCACATGCAAGAAAAGAATATATATAAAAAACCTGCATTGTATTTAAGGATTGCTTTGGGGTAGGAGAATTCTTTAGAGAATATGGATATAGATTAAGGTGATGATTTCACAGATGAGTGTGTATGTGTGTGTGTGTTTGCTCAGTCATGTCCAATTCTTTGCGACCCCATGGACTGTAGACTGCCAGGCTCCTCTGTCCATTGAATTTTTGAGGCAAGAATACTGGAGTAGGATGTCATTTCCCACTCCATCACAGTAGTCATGTATAGATGTAAGAGTTGACTATGAAGAAGGCTGAGTGCCAAAAATTTGATGCTTTTGAACTGTGGTGGTGGACAATACTCTTGAGAGTCCCTTGGACAGCAAGGAGATCAAACCAATCAATCCTGAAGAAAATCAACCCTGAATATTCATTGGAAGGAATGATGCTAAAGCTGACGCTCCAATACTTTGGCCACCTACGCGAAGAATCGAATCACTGTAAAATACCCTGATGCTAGGAAGGATTGAAGGTAACAGGAGAAGGAAGCATTAGAGATGAAATGATTGAATGGCATTACTGACTCAATAGCCACAAGTTTGCACATACTCTAGAAGATAGTGAAGGTCAGGGAAGCCTGGTGTGCTGCAGTTCATAGGGTCACAAAGAGGTGGACTCGGCCTAGCTACTGAACAACAACTCCATCACAGATATGTACTTATCTCCAAACTCATTAGGTGTGAACACTGAATACATACAGATTTTGTATGTTAATCATAATTAAATCATCATTTTAAGAAAAATACCAAGAATTATTCATTCTTGTATACGCTATTTTTGTTTCAAAGATAATTTAGAATTACACTTGTATCAGATTGTTCAGTCTTCTTCATCAATACTCTTAATAAAACTCCCAGTCTCATGTAGTACATTTCTATACATTCTCAGCTTTTAAACGAAATCTGATTGATTCATTCTGGGTACAAATGAAGGTGTTTTTCTATGATGTCACAATAAATAAATGTCAATTTGCCTTGTAATATTTTATGTAACCAGTTGTAACCATTTCAAACATTACTTGAGTTACTAATCCCATCTGCTAGGGAATTCTTTGACTGATATTTGCCCTAAGAGGACTGAGTATTAAAGTACAGTATTCACAGATAAGTTATTTTTAAATGTTTTCTCACATACATATGCGTGGGAAGTTTTAATAAGAAGTCATAAAAACTCTATGACATGATTTCTTTTTTTATATAAAGTAATTTTCTAGACTAATGAAAAAAAGTTATTAGCAGCATCATTTTTACCAACAATTTTAGCAATAGAGGCCAAACTGTGAACCCACTGGTATGTCCTAAAATCGCTTAAGAGACCGCTGTCCAGACAGCCCACCAGGGACCAAGGGACTTGCATCTGAGTGTGCTGGATGCTGGGGAATAGAGAAGAGGTGGGAACCCCTGTCAATCACCCAGAGGTCTGTGTTTGGTCTGAATAGAGAGCTCTGCTCACTGAAAGCTTGAATCCCTTTGTCCCTGGTAGGCATTCTTTTATCACCGAACCTTATGACAGAGAAAAGAAAGTGCAGGGAGGCCCCTTTTTAGAATTCATTATTTAGTGCAGCTGTGCACAGATTTAAAAATCATTCTTTGATTTTTCAATTTACTCTACTCTAAAGCTGATAATGCTTGAGGGTTGTGCGGAAGAGAGATTAGAGGCAGGTAATGGGAATGACAAGGACACTTGCTTTCTGCTACGGTCTATATGAAAAATTATCCTACTTTGATGAATGGAAACCTGGTGTGCTAAGAAACACAGAAATATAACAAAATGTAAATTAAATGTCCCTTTTATATTCCAAGGAAAATACAAGTTATGTTTAGAATTGGGCCCTTTCCAGATGCAACTGAATGACAAGCTCTGTGCAGCCTAAAGGAAACACTTTCTTTAGACAGAAAAAAGGAATGACACCTATACCTTTGTTTCTCTTTGTATGTTGTATGGCAAAAGTTTTGGAAGCTAATCATTTTTATGTACCATTACTGCTAGAGCGGCACTTCCCAAACTGTGCTCTAAGTAACTGAAAAATATAAGAAGAAGCTCCTTAGCCACAAATTGTCTATGTTTTGAAAATGTTAGTAACATATTTCTTCTAATAATTTGGTTTCAACATATATGCTATTTATGACTTAATACTTGTCATTTAGTTATCTGATAAATAACCCTCTGGGAATTCAAGACAGTAAAGGAGAGATGGATAGACAGCATACTACTTTGAAGTCAGATATTCTGACGGACCAGCTCATAGATTATGTGCCCTCACTATATGCTACCCTTGATCGGAAGTTCTTTGCATTAATTCTTTAATCTTCACGATTGTGAGTTAGGTGTTAAATTAATTCAGTAAGGGTGCTGTGGGCTTCCCTGGTGGCTCAGATGGTAAAGAATCTGCCTGCATTGTGAGAGACCTGGGTTCGATACCTGGGTCAGGAGCATCCCCTGGAGAAGGGAATGGCAACCCACTCTGGCATTCTTGCCTGGAGAATTCCATGGACAGAAGATCCTGGAAGGCTACAGTTCATGGGGTAACAAAGAGTTGGACACAACTGAGTGAATTTCATACAAGGATGCTATTAGACCGAAATGGCTCTATTGCCATGGAGGCATATGTAAGCAAACCAAAATCTAAGGCTTTAGATGCTTCTTGGTTTATAAAATGGAAATGTAAGACCAACCAACCACAGTCAAATAGGTATTAAATGATAGTCAATCATATGATGTTCTTGCTTTGTTTTCCACTTTTTGGAAATCTTCCCTGAGCTCCTACACAATGTGCTGCTCCCAAGCATTTTCAGTTCAGGGCTGTCTGATCTCAATTAATTTTTGCTCAAATAAATGCTTATTTCTTATTCTTAAATTCATCTTTTATCACAAGTAAGGTAAGTATCATCTTTCACCAAAAGTAAAGCAATTCACCCCTTGGTTACAGAACTGAAATGAAGATAAGTCGATCAAAATGACAGCTGTCTGTTGGCGCCCTGTTTGTTTAACCTATACACTGAGCACATCATGAGAAATGCTAGGCTGCCTGAGTTACAAGGAGGTATCAAGATAAGTGGGAGAAACGTCAACAACCACAGATATGCTAATGATAGCACTCTAATGGCAGAAAATGAAGAGGAACTAAAAAGCTTCTTGATGCGGGTAAAGGAAGAGAGTGAAAAAGCTGGCTTAATACGACTAAAAAACAAACAAACTAAGATCGTGGCATCCAGCCCCATCACTGCACTGCAAATAGCAGGGTCTTTGGGACCCTATGGACTATAGCTTGCTAAGCTCCTCTATCCATGGGATTCTCCAGTAAGAATGCTGGTGTGGCTGCCATGCCCTCCTCCAGGAGATCCTCTTGACCCAGGGATTGATTGAAACCATGTCTCTTATGACTCCTGCATTGGCAGGCCAGTTCTTTACCACTAGTGCCACCTGGGAAGCCCACATAGATACATACATGCGTATATATGGATTATATATATAAAATCTGTGGCTAAGGATATGAATTATCAACAATGAGAAGACATAAAAGAAAAATTACAGGAACATGAAGAGACATTTTCACAAAAAGGATATACTTTATGGGTGACAAATACACCAAAAGGTACTTACTGCCATTAATCACTGGAGAAATACAAATTTAAATCAAAATGAGTACAACTACCCACTTATTGGAATGGATTAAAAATGAAATAAAATAAAACAATAACAATAAAATAATAATGACAATAACAAGTGCTGACAAGGAAGTAAGTAACTGAATCTCTCATAGAGTGTTGGTGAGAAGATCAAAAATTACAAGCAACTTGGAAGAGAATCTGGTAGCTTCCTGATTTATTTTTAAGCTTTTTCTTAAGTAATTATTTCTCAAAAATGGATTTATGTTTTGAAAGTCTGGGTCACTAAGAAATACAACCTAATTACGCTTCATGACACACATTCCCCTTGTGGGTTTATAATATCATGTAAAAATTTTCCCTTAGTCAAATAATTTTAAGAAAAGCTAGCAAGGAATAACAAGAATATCATATGAATTACGGGCAAGTGGAAATGGTTTCTATTATATGAAATAACATATACAATAACAGCAATACTGTCCACAGTGTGTCACCATGGACATGCTAAAATCACTGAGGGGCATGCTCAGAAGGTTCCTTTCTCATTACCAGTTTCCCCACTCATCAACTAGTATACTTAAACTTCTCAAATGCTTCTAGGAGCCTCTAAGCAAAGGTAATTTGAAGTAAAGTAACTTCAACTCTATCTTTTCAAACATACATCAAGAATGACATTCTAAGCAGTTAATGTATACATGGTCCTCTGATATATATTGCTAACAGAATAGGTAATCAACTTGAATATTCATGTTTTGATCTGAAATTTTATTAATTTTCATATAGTCTTATTTTACTGTGCCTTCTCTAAGGCTATTTCTGTTCTGTTAGTTGCTAAGACTCTTTATGACCCCGTGCACTGCAGCACACCAGGCACCCCTGTCCTTAGAACACCCCAAGATGCTGTGTTTATTTCTTTCCTAAAGTACATTTGTATTGCTGATCACTACCAAATTTCTGAAGTAAGTAGACTGGCTCAGAACTTTTTGATAGATCATTAAGACCAGAATGGGAAAAAAAGCACCTCTATATTGCAACAAAATTGTTTCTGCTTTATTTAATAAATAATTGAGTAATTATGATATTTTGAATTACTTTTACTTCTGGGGAAAAGAGCACCTCTGTATTGCAACAAAATTGTTTCTGCTTTATTTAATAAACAAGAATTGAGTAATTATGATATTTTGAATTACTTTTAATGTTTTATTAAAACATGTTCCTATTAATAGAGAAAAATAAGAACATATTATATGCATTTTTAATTATATCCCATCTTATTCTCAAAAGCATTTTTGGAAATTTCAAGAGAAACAAAATAAAACAATGTAAGACAAATTAGAAATAGATAAGCTATTAAGACAGAGAAAAACATAAAATGAAAGCAAATATGTACACAAATGAGTCTCAGAACTCACATTATTTATACCCAAAAATTTAGGTGTCCAGACAAATAAAATACAAATACCAAAAGACAGACTTAAAGAATTTTGGAAAATAAAGTTCTTTTACTTTCAGCAGAATCAAGATTGTTCAATGAAACATAATTAATCCTGATAATAAAACAGAATTTTCAAAAAGAAAATATCTTTTGGCATGTGCAAAAGAGTTTCAGAAACATTATATATATATAATACATTATATATATACATATATATATAACGTTATATATATAATATATATAATACATTATATATATAATATATATATAGAAAGTGTTATAGTTTCTGTCAATTTAGATAGTTGAAATTTTACACAAATACAGTGAAAACATCGTTTTCTGGATATAACTGACATTTATAGATAACAGCATAACCAACTCAGTGGACATTAACTTGAGCCAACTCTGGGAGACAGCAAAAGACAGGGGAGCCTGGTAGGCTCACAAGAATTAGACATGACATAGTGATAGAGAAACAACAAAACAGATAACATCATTCAACAACAGCAAACTACACATTCTTCTCATGGTCACATGGAACATTCACAAAAATTAACCACATTATTGGAACAAAATACATCTTAAAAAATTTTAAAAAACACCACAAACAGGAACCATACCATCTCTTCTCTCAGACCATACTGTATGTAATTAAACTAAAAATCAGTAAAAGAAGGATAACTGGAAAATAATATGTGGAAATTAAACAACATACTACTAAATAACACATGAGTTGAATAAACTTCAAGATAAAATATAGTTTAAAAAATGAAAATAAAAATACAGTTATCTAAATGTATAAGATGCAGCAAAAGCAGTAGAGAAAAATTATATAAATAAATGCATGAATTATAAAAATGACATAAAATTAATATTTTAAGATGCCACCATAGGAGACTAAAGAAGTAGATAAAATAAATTCAAGCTAAGCAAAAGGATAGAAATAATGAAAATCAGAGCAAAAATTAATAAAATTAAAAATAAGAAACCAAGAGAAAATCTATAAAACCAAAAGCTGGTTCTTTGAAAAGATAATTAAAATGGTTAAGTCAGCCAGGATAACTGAGAAGTAAAGAGAGAGGACACAAATTATTACTATCAGAAACAAAACAGGGACTATTACTATAGATCCTATGGGCATTATAAGGATAATAAAGGAAGAAAGGAGAAGTGTTAGTCACTCAGTTGTGTCCTACTCTTCGTGACCCCATGGACTGCAGCCTGCTGGGCTCCTCTGCCCATGGGATTTCCCAGGCAAGAATACTACAGTGGGTTGCCATTTCCTTCTCCAGGGGATCTTCCCAACCCAGGGATCAAACCCAGGTCTCCTGCATTGCAGGCAGATCCTTTACCATCTGAGTCACTAGAGAAGCCCAAGGATAATAAAGGAATACAATAAAGAACGCTATGCTCACAAAATCGATCCTATATGAAATAGGCCAATTCCTTAAAGGAATAATTTTCTAAAACTAACACAAGAGAAAATAGATAACTTGAATTTGCCTATACCTATATTTGGATAACAACAAATAACCTCCAAAAACAGAAGGTGTTAGGCCCAGATAGATTCCCTCATGATTTCACTGCATATTTAAGAAATAAATTATACTAATTCTCTGGAATCTTTTTCAGAGGATAGAAGGAAAGGGAATACTTCCTATCTCATTCCATAAGGCCAGTACTATCCTAGTATTAAAAGAAATTATGATCATTATGATAAAAACTATAAATAAATATCTCCCATGAACATAGAGATAGGAGTTCACAACAAAATATGAGTAAACAATGTAAACAAAGAATTACATCCCATAACCAAGTGGGATTTATCCCAGGTATGCAAAACTGGTTAAACATTTGAAAATTGATTAATATAGACCATCCAATTAATGGGGTGAAGAAGAAAAATCACCACTCCTTTTCCACAGGACAAGATAAGGGGGGATAAAGCTATACAGGTTGGAAAGGAAGACATTATTTGCAGATGACATGATTTGCCATTTAGAAAATCAGAAAAAAATCAACAACAAATTCTAGATCTAATAAGCAGACATAGCAAGGTGGCACAATATGAAGTTACTATAGAAAAGTCAACCGCACTCCTGTTTACCAGAAACAGACAGCTGAAATCTTAAAATACATAGCAACATACAAACATTTACACTAGTGTCCCCCAGAACAGAATACTTAGTTATAAATCTAACAAAATATGTGCAAGATCTATGAAAGGAAAACTGTACAACTCTGACGAATGAAATCAAGTAAGAATTAAACAGCGAGATAGTCCCTGTATTTGAATATGAAGACTCAGTGTTTTCAAGATATCAGTGCTGACCAACTTAGTCTCTTGAGTCAATGCAATCCCAATCAAAATCCCAGAAAGTTATTAATATGTTATAGCTATGCACAATGTGATTGTAAAGTTAATATGAAGAAACTAAAGACCCAGAATGGCTAACTTGATACTGAAGGAAAAGAACTAAATAGAAAGATTGACACTACCCAATTTCAAGACTTACTCTAAAGCTACAGAAATCAAAACACAGAAAAATGAACTGAAAAAAAAAAAAGAAAGAAATGAATGTAGCACTAGAGAGCCCAGAAATAGAGCCAGATATAATCAAATAATCTTTGATAAAGGAGCAAAAACACTACAAAGAATAGTGTTTTCAACAAATGGTTCTGGAAAAACTGGACATCCATATGCAAAAACAAACACATGAATCTAGACATAGACTTTACACCTTTCACAAAAGCTAACCTAAAATGGATCAGAGACATAAATGTCAAATACAAAACTGTAAGACTCCCAGAAGATAGCATGGAAGGAAACTTAGGTAAACTTGGGTATGATGATGACCTTTTAGGAACACCAGGAGTTCAACCTATGAAAGAAACAATTGACAAACTGAACTCTACTAAAATAACAAAAAATTATCTAGGGACTTTCCTGGTGGTCCAGTGGCTAAGGCTCTGTTTTCCCAATGCAGGGGCCTGGGTTTGATCTCTGTTCAAGGAACTAGATCCCATACGCTGCAACTGAGGGTTCTCATGTCCCAACTAAAGACCAGCCTGCATGCTGCCACCGAGACCTGGTTTAGCCAAATAAATAAATTATTTTAAAATGAAAATCTATTCTGTGAAAGAAAAGTCAAGAGAATGAGGATATAAGTCATAGATCAAAAGAAAATATTCCTAGAAGACACATCTGATAAAGGATTGTTATCCAAAATGTAGGAAGAATTCTTAACATTCAACAGAGAACAAACAACCCAAATTTTAAAAATGACCCAAAGACTTTAACAGACACCTCTCCAGAGAAGATATACAGATGGTAAATAAGCATATGAAAAGATATCCTGCACCAGATGTCATCAAGGAAATGCAAATAATACGATTAGATTCTTCTCCATACTTATTAGAATGCCAAAGTCAGGAACCCTGACAACACAAAATGCTGCTGAGGATATGGAGCAAGAGTGATTCTCCTTCACCATGGCTGAGAACTCAAAATGCTACAACCACTCCAGAAGACCATTTGCTGGCTAACCATACTTTAACTATATGATCCAGCAAAGGCACTTTGGAGCACATACCCAAAGAATTTAAAAACATATCCACACAAAAACTTGCATGTGAATAATTATAGTTGGAATCAGCTGAGATGTCTTTCAGAACGTGAAAGGAGAAACTGTACTACACTCAGACAATTGGGTATAAAAGTCCAAAAATGAAATGAATTATCAATGCATAAAAAGACATGGAGGAACCTTAAATGCATATTACTAAGTGTTAAAAGTCAATCTGAAATGTCTTCCTACTGTATGTGCTTAGTCACTCAGTCACGTCCAACTCTTTGCAACCCCATGGGCTGTAACCCTGGTCCAACTAAATCGCATTCTGGAAAAGGGAAAACTATGGAGACAGTAAATGATCAGCAGTTGCCAAGAGTAAAATGAAAACGAGTGAATTGGCAGAGCATAGAAGATTTTTGGAGCATTGAATATATCCTGTGTGATCCCATAACAATGGATGCGTGTCATTTTACATTTGTCCAAATCCACAGAATTTTTAAGAGCTAACCCAGTGTTTACTGGATATTGTGTGATTATCCTGTGCCTATGTATGTTAATTAATTGTAGCAAATGTACCACTCTAGTGAGGGATGTTGAAAATGGGAGAGGCTATGCATGTGTGGGGGCAGAAGGTATACAGGGAAACTTTGTACCTTCTTCTCTGTTTTGCTGAGAACTTGAAACTGTTTTAAGAAATAGTCTTATTTTTTTTTAATGCTGAGTAATATTCCATTGTGTGTATGTACCACAGCTTTTTTATCCATTCGTCAGTTAATGGGCATCTAGGTTGCTTCCATGTCCTGGCTATTGTAAATAAAGCAGGGATGAACATTGGGGTACACGTGGCTCTTTCAATTCTGGTTTCCTTGGGTGTATATGCCCAGCAGTGGGATTGCTGGGTCATATGGCAGGACTATTTGCAGTTTTTTAAGGAACCTCCACACTGTTTTCCATAGTGGCTGTACTAGTTTGCAATCCCACCAACAGTGTAAGAGAGTTCCCTTTTCTCCACATCCTCTCCAGCATTTATTACTTGTAGATTTTTGGATTGCAGCTATTCTGAGCGGTGTAAAGTGGTTTTGATTTGCATTTCTCTGATAATGAGTGATGCTGAGCATCTTTCCATGTGTTTGTTAGCCATTTTTATGTCTTCTTTGGAGAAATGTCTGTTAAGTTCTTTGGCCCACTTTTTGATTGGGTCATTTATTTTCCTAGAATGGAGCTGCAGGAGTTGCTTGTATATTTTTGAGATTAATTGTTTGTCCGTTGCTTCATTGGCTATTATTTTCTCCCATTCTGAAGGCTGTCTTTTCACCTTGCTTATAGTTTCCTTTGCTGTGCAGAAGCTTTTAATTTTAATTAGGTCCCATTTGTTTATTTGTGCTTTTATTTCCAATATTCTGGGAGGTGGGTCATGTAGGATCCCGCTTTGGTTTATGTCAGAGAGTGTTTTCCCAATGTTATCCTCTAGGAGTTTTATAGTTTCTGGTCTTATGCTTAGATCTTTGATCCATTTTGAAATTCATTTGAATCAGTTCTACTCAGATGGACGAAACTGGAGCCCATTATCCAGAGTGAAGTAAGCCAGAAGCAAAAACAACAATACAGTATATTAATGCATATATATGGAATTTAGAAAGACGGTAACGAGAACCCAGCATGCGAGACAGTAAAAGGAACGCAGATGTATAGAATAGACTCGTGGACTCTGTGGATGAGGGAAAGGGTAGGATGATATGGGAGAATGGCATTGAAACATGTTAATTATCATATGTCTAATCAATCGCCAGCCCAGGATTGATGCTCGGGGCTGGTGCAACAAGATTTCCTGGGGGGAGGGAGGAGGGAGGGGGGTTCTGGAGGGGGAGCATATGTAAACCCATGGTGATGTCATGTCATTATTTGGCAAAACTAATAAAAAAAAAAAAAGAAATAGTCTTAAAAAAAACAAACAACGAAGAGATTAAACACTGACCTACAAGATATGGTTTTGTTATACATTCTATCACTAAACTGGTGTATTTTGCAATAGCTTTAAAAATGACTTGGACTTCCCTTGTGGTCCAGTGGTTAAGACTCTGTGCTTCCACTACAAGGGGCAAATGTTTAATTCTTGATCAGAAAATTAAGATCCCACCAAAAATAAAAATTACACTAAATTAAAATGATTTGAAGCATATATTCACTGCTTTTTAGTACCTATATTACACTAAATCTGCTATTTTTAGATATCATCCAAAACTAATCCACCATGTTGGATTTTCAAATTCAAAAGTAATAGAGAACTCATAGCATGTATGTGTAGAAACAAAAATGTTTTCTTGGACTTGGGTAAAATGCATAGGATTATTGAGTCAGTAAGTCATTTTGTAGATGGAGAATGCCAATTAAATATAGTGTTTGTGATTTACTTGTTTTCCATAATATAAATATAAAAAACAATGTTTTAGGTATAAAATGGGCCAGAGTTTAAGATGTCAAAACAGAGATCCTTTCTAATATATTTTGTTCAAAATATTCTGCTTCGTTTATTCATTCATGGTTTGATTTCTGTCTTCTGCTGGGAACGCAGAAAAAGTTTGAAAATGCTCTTTTTTATAAAGATAGCAGGATGTCATTTATAACTCTCAAGTAAATACAATTTATGTAAAATATGAGAGACAAGGCAGCAAATTGCTAATTCAAATGCTTCACAAAATCTTCAATTCTATTGTAAAAAAGTACAAATAAACCAAGAAGGAAACTCCCTGTAGGGTAGCATATGGATCAGTTTTCATTTGATTAGTCTAAATGGGTAGAAATGACATTCTTTGACAGGAAGTTTTGTTTATATGATAGAGAAAATGAAAAAAGAAATCAAATAACTTGAAAAGAAATGCTTTATTTACACAAGAGGCTTATGAAACCCAAGCTATGATCTCAGTCAAAGCAAAGCTTCCATTAATATATATTTATGTTTATTTAAAATTTCTTTCCCTATGTGTACTTCCTAGAAAGAAGGAATCTTCTTGGTGCTTCTAAAAAGACATTTATGCTTAAGATACAAAGAACTTTTTTTCACAATATACTTTCTGTGTTATGGAGTATATAGAAATAAAATTAATAAGTATAAAGTAGTCCAGAAATCAAACAAAATGGAATAGGGAAATCTCTTTATACCTCATTTTAGAAATAACTTTGTGTGGGTTAAATATACATATATATTTTACAAAATTATTTTAAAAATAAAATCAGCTGTACTTGTGATATTCCAAGTACACATTGGTTGCATTTAGATCTGTGGGTCTTTATTTAAAAAACACTTCCTACATCATCAAAAACACTTATAAAACATAGCTTAATTGAGGACCTACATATATCATTGATTCCTGTATTTTTACAATTTTTTCTATTCTGTTGTTCTTTAGTCATTAAGTCGTGTCCAACTCTCTGCGACCCCATGGACTGTAGCTCATCAGGCTCTTCTGTCCATAGGGCTTCCAGGCAAGAATACTAGAGTGGGTTGCCATTCCCTGTTCCAGGGGATCTTTGCAACCTAGGGATTAAACCCGTGTCTCCTACATTGGCAGGCAGATTCTTTAGCATTGAGCCACCAGGACATATAATTTTTCATTAAACATGTCAGTTTCTAAATATTCACTTTCATAAGTATAAAATATTTTACTCACCACTTATTATGCTTATAGAATGACTTCTTAAACTTAAATTATTGATGAAAATATGAAAATTCTTATCATCAATTTTATATTGGCAGAAAAAGCTCAAAAAGTTGTTCATACTAAAACCACAGCATTCCTATAGTTGCTGACTCCATGATAGATTATTAAAAATTCCACTGAAAGACAGTCTTGGTCTCACTAGTAGGAAAATATAATTTTATAATTACTTTAACTTTCCAACAAAGCCTATCATTTTAGAATTTTTAACATTTGTTGTTGGAATTTATTAAGTTTTTCTAAAGAGTGTGTGATGAATTTTTTTTTACTAGCATTCTCCTTTCTCTGTGATTTATAAACAGTTAATTTACTGAATGTCACCATTTTGGCTCATAAATGTTATAAATGTTTAATCTAAAATTTTAATTATGCTTTCATTACATTTATCATGACATGATGCTTATCTGTGTACTGATATTTTCTTCTCACTTTTGGTATGTTTTTTCCTTATTTTTTAAAAAGGCTTACTACATTACAATTAACATAATGATAAATGATGGTTTCACTGAGCTCTTTTATATTTTCTCCCTTTTTACCATTTAATTCATTTGAAATATCTGGTGTTCTCATCATCTTAAAATTTCAAATGCACATCATTTTACTTTTTATTTTCCTTGGGACTAAGATATATTGATCTAATTTTTATATTTTAATAAGTTCCCATTTTCTTTATCGTGCCAAGAGAAAAAACATTTTTGAGAGTATGTTTTCTTTGTAGCTTATCAAATTGGTTATGTTATATTGACATAACATTTGGTAAAGCAGATTCAGATACTGTTTTATATCTATTATTTATATTCTATCTAACATTTCCCTAGTTGATCTACCAAAGTTCAAAGATATCTGATGAAAACATAATATCTTGTTAAGTATATCTAGATTATTATTTACATATTTGGAAACTTTAAGATTAACAAAATAAAAGATTCAAAACTACTATAGCTCAATAGAAAGGTGACTTTAACATTGTAATAAAGGCTTGCTTTACCTAAACATAAGTTTAAAATCTTAAATTGTAAGTTACGGTAAACTAAGCATCAGATAGATGGGGAAAGTTGACACTGTAGGAATACATGGTTTAGTATCAGAAAATTCATTACTGACATTTAGTGTGTACATATTATACAGTTTAAAAAAAACTTTATGATCATTTTAACTGGAGTAAAAAAGCAAATTAATGAGTTTTAACACTTCCTGATTATTGGCATTTATCACACACAGAGCCAGAGGCAGGGACTTAGACAGGATGTTTATTTTGGAGGTGATCCCAGGAAGAGAGAAAAAGAGAATGGGGAAGTAAAACACCAGTCAGGAAAAACTAGTAAAGAATGTGTAATAAAGTCGATTAATGGAATTTACAACTAGCAATCTTCATAATTCTAAGCAATTCTGTAAACAATGACTCAGAATGGCTCCTCCAAGAGATGAGAGTTAGTGACAAAAGAATTTTCAAGCTTCTAACAATTTCCCACACTATTAATATGTGAAAAATATCCTTTTGTTAAGTTTAGACTAATGATATAAAATCTATTATGAAATGAGGCTGCACAATACAAAATGATAAATCAGTATTTCTAGGTGATCTCTGAACATGAGAAGATCTCTTTAACTGGAAAGAGTCTCATCCTATGAAGCAGAAAACCAGAACTTTTCATGCAGTTGCATGTTTGTTTTGGAAATTGATTTTAAGAATAAACAAAATACCTTGACATTTATAATGAATTACCTGGTAGTTATCACCAATAATAAATAGAAATTATTTTATGACATCAATATAATTATTTTTAAAGAGAAAGTGTTGGCATGACTAAATGAATCAAGGTTCTATTCTCAGCTGATTTTAGTGATGCAAGATATGGCTATGAAATCTATGTGAAACTTAAAATAGATTGTTTTTCAAGTCATCAATAGCAGTGCTGGGTTGTTTTATTTTTTTCCATAGTTTTCATGTGTTTTAAAACTGGACACGGTATTGTGTATAATGTGCCTGAGTAGAGGTTGCAACAAGAAGGAAAAGGAACAAATAAAGCTGTAACAGTCACATAAAAAGGTGGTGAAGAATAAAAAAGAGAAACAAAAAAGCAAACAGAGATCTTCTTTGACTTACAATGAGGTTATATGCCAATAAACAAAGTAACTTGAAAATATCTTAAATCAAAATGCACTTAATATACCTAATATACCAAGTAACAGAGCTGAGCCTAGCCTAACTTCAGTGTCCTCAGAACATCCATGTTAGCCTACAGCTGGGCAAAATCATTTAACACAAAGCTTATTTCATAATAGTGTTGCTGTCTCATGCAATGTATTGAACACTATACTAAAAGGAAAAAATGGAACAAAAGTTGCAAGCGTATGAATTCTTTTCCTTTGTGAGGCCGTTGTGGACTGGTAGCAGCAACTTACTGCCACTGCCCAGCATCACAGAACGGTATCTCCCACATGTAACTAGCTTGAGAAGAGGTCAAAATCCAACATCTGAGGAATATTTTCTATTGAATATGAGAAATCGATACATCAGACGATCATAGGTCAGGGACTGTTTGGATTTGTGGTAGGAGAACGTTCTACTTTCACCAAAATATAACTGAAATTAAACTGAAACTGCTTGATAAAAAAACAGTCTTAAAACAAACAACAACAAACCCCAGAGAGATTAAATACCATATGTGGCAGCATAACTCCAGTCTCTGCATCTGTCTTGGCTCCGCTCTTTGCCTTTCTTTCACACGCCATCTCCTTAAGAGGACACCAGTCATACTGAGTTAGGGGACCCATCCTACTTTAGAATGGCCTCATCTGAACTTACCTAATCATATCTGTGGCAATCTTATTCCAAATAAGGTGACATTTAAGGTAACAGGGGTTAGGACATCAACATATGTTGAGGGGGAATGCAATTCAACCCAAAACAATTGTTAAATATATTTTAGACAAATTTCTGATTGTTCATTGGGACTGTGTGTGTGTGTGTGTGTGTGTGTGTGTGTGTGCTAAGTTGCTTCAGTTGTGTCTGACTTTCTGTGACCCTGTGGACTGTAGATTGCCAGGATCCTCTGTTCAAGGAATTCTCCGGGCAAAAAATCTGGAGTGGGTTGCCATGTCCTCATCCAGGGGATCATCCCAACCCAGAGATCAAATTCTTATGTCTCCTGCTTTGGCAGGCAGGTTCTTTGCCACTAGCAGCACCTGGGAAGCCCTCAGTGGGAGAATGGAACTGAAAATAAATTGTATTGTATATCTGCAGAAAACCCAGAGTTCCCTTAATAGGCTCCTCCTTTTCAGTTTGAAAACCTCAGGACTCCATCCTTAGCCCTCAATTGTATCCTATCTCTCCTCTCTCACTAGGTACTCTCATCACTGCTGATGACCACTGGACTGAAATTACTCTGCTCCATATGTCTAATTGTTCTTAGGCTTAAATGAGCATCTGTGGAAGTTTTGCTGGTATACTGAGTGTTAGATGAGGTTCGGTGATTATTATTATTACTCTTCAGTATGAAACAGTTCAAATTAAGTGACATCTAAAAATCAAACTTAAAGGACTTCTTCAATTAATTCTAAATCAATTGAGATTTCTCACTCTCTAATATTGTCTCCTTCAAATAAACTCAGTGTAAAAAAGTATCCTGTGAAGTAGATAACTGTCACTTGATGCGATGAAATAAACACTAACAGAAGTGATATTCACCAAAAAAAAGCAGAGTGTGAGTCATCCATTTGAAGAGAAAGAAAATTAGGGCACATAAACTGATGTAGGAGTGCTTTATAAAAGCAGTAATAGTTAAGAAGAAGAAAAACAATAAAATACCAGATCAAGTTTTGTCTAGAAAATTGTCTAAACAGAATGCTTTGTAACTCATGAATTTTAAAATCAGTAAGACTATTACTGAGGGCAAAGCTTTTGCCTTTCCTTGTGGCTGAATTTTTTAATTGATTAGCAGTTGGACAACTATAAAGTTTGGGTTTAGATTTATCAAGCACCCACTCACCACATGCATGCATACATGCTTACACACATACAGATATTTTGAGTTTGGAACTAATTGAGAATCAAAAAATTTGATACAGACCTACCTAATTTTATTGTGTTTTGCTTTACAGATATCATGCTTTTTGTTTTTTTTTACAAATTGAATGTTTCAGGTAATCCTGCCAATCCTGCAACAAGCAAGTCTATCTGTGCCGTTTTTCCAACAGCATTATTTTTTAAAGTATTTACATTTTTTATACATCATGCTATTGTACATGTATCTGGCTATAGTATAATATAAATAAAATTTATATGCACTGAGAAACCAAAACATTTGTGTGACTCATTTTATTGTCATAGTCACTTTATTGCAATGGTTTGAAACGAAACCCACAATATCTCTGAGGTCTGCCTGTATGTATATGAGATTTCTTATTTAAAATCATGGAATAGGGAGAGTTGAATGATGGGGGAATCATAGGAGACGACAGAGTCCCTGAGGAAAACCTTCATCTGCCTTACTGAGGGTTCCTTACTGTGAGTAAGGAAGAGGAAAGGGAACATGAGAGGATTAACAGGAGGCAGATATATAGACAGACAGACAGAAAAGAAAACAAAAGGAGGAGGAGGAGCAATGATATCTATAATGTTATTACCTCCATCTTATTGTAATATGTGGACTTCCCTGGTGGCTCAGATGGTAAAGCATCTGCCTACTATGCGGGAGACCAGGAGAATCCTTTAGAGAAGATCCTCTGGAGAAGGAAATGGCAACCCACTCCAGTACTCATGGCTGGAAAAGCCCATGGAAAGAGGAGTGTGATAGGCTACAGTCCATGGGGTTGCAAAGAGTTAGAACAGACTAAATGACTTCACTTCACTTATGAAATATATGGTCAATAATCTGAAGAGGAGTCTACATTTTTCACAATTCAGATTAATCTCTCATTTTCCAATAATGTTAACAGCAAAGCTAAAAAATGCTATTTTTATTCAAGAAAAATTTACAAGGACCACATGAGAGAAGCAAGTTAAATTCCCCTCTAAATGTATATTATCAAGCATGATATAGATACATTTTGAGTGTTGTCATGTTTCAATAAAAATGAAGAAAAATAAATAAATAAAAACACCATGTATACATGTCTTAACAAAGATTTACATTGAGAATATGCCAACGGACATAGAAAACAGACCAAAGGACACAGCAGAAGGAGAGGAGGGAGAAGGTGAGTTGTGTGGAGAGAGTAACATGGAAACTTACAATACCATATGTAAAATAAATAGCCAGAGAGAATTTGCTGTATGACTCAGGAAACTCAGACGGGGGCTCTGTGACTATTGAGAAGGGTGGGATGGGGAGGGAGATGAAGGGGAGGTTTGGAAGGAAGGGGACATGGGTGCACTTATGGGTGATTCTTGTTGATGTATGACAGTAAACTACAAAGTTCTGTAAAGTAAATATATTCAACTAAAAATAAAAAAATGACAAAAATATAATATACAAAGAGTCTTCTATAACTACTCATTGGTCAACTATAGCAAAGTTCAAGTGGAAAAAGTAATAAATTGTGATAAATCATAATTCTTCCAATGAAAGAATTGGCTAAATTATAAAAACTGTTTATCTTAAGTAGAAAATAATTTTGAAAACATATTTATGATAGATATTCTATATTTATATATAAATATGCCCATATAATTCAAATTAAATATTCTGTACTCCTTCACATTTTATAAAACTTAACTTATCCTAATGGGAAAAGAATGCACTGTTCTTAGAAAACACCCTCTTCCAACAACACAAGACTCTACACATGGACATAACCAGATGGTCAACACCAAAATCAGGATGATTCTATTCTTTGCAGCCAAAGATTGAGAAGCTCTATAGTCAGCGAAAACAAGACCGGGAAATGACTGTGGCTCAGATCATGCACTGCTTATTGACAAATTCAGAGTGAAATTGAAGAAAGTGGAGAAAACCACTAGACCATTCAGGTATGACCAAAATCAAATCCCTTATGACTATACAGTGGAAGTGAGAAATAGATTTAAGGACTACATCTGATAGACAGATTGCCTGATGAACTATGGATGGAGTTTGGTGACATTGTACAGGAGACAGGGAGCAAGACCATCCCCAAGAAAAAGAAATGCAACAAAGCAAACTGGCTGTCTGAGGAGGCCTTACAAAAAGCTGTGAAAAGACAGGAAGCGAAAAACAAAGGAGAAAAGAAAAGATAAACCCATTTGAATGCAGAGTTCCAAAGAATAGCAAGGAGAGATAAGAAAGCCTTCCTCAGAGATGAATGCAAAGAAATAGAGGAAAACAATAGAATGGGAAAGACTAGAGATCTCTTCAAGAAAATTAGAGATACCTAGGAAACATTTCATACAAAGATAGGCTCAATAAAGGACAGAAATCATAGGGACCTAACAGAAGCAGAAGATACTAAGAAGAGGTGTCAAGAATACACAGAAGAATTATACAAAAAAGATCTTCACGACCCAGGTAATCACAATAGTTTGATCACTCACCTAACCCAGACATCCTAGCATGTGAAGTCAAGTGGGCCTTAGGAAGCATCACTAAGAACAAAGCTAGTGGAGGTGATGGAATTCCAGTTGAGCTATTTCAAACCCTGAAAGATGACACTGTGAAAGTGCTACACTCAATATGCCAGTAAATATGGAAAACTCAGCAGTGCCACAGGACTGGAAAAGGTCAGTTTTCATCCAGTCTCAAAGAAAGGCAATGCCAAAGAATGCACAAACTACCACACAATTGCGCTCATCTCTCAGGCTAGCAAAGTAATACTTAAAATTCTCCAAGCCAGGCTTCAGCAATACGTGAACAGTGAACTTCCAGATGTTCAATCTGATTTTAGAAAAGGCAGAGCAACCAGAGATCAAATTGCCAACATCCGCTGGATCATCGGAAAAGCAAGAGGCTTCCAGAAAAACATCTATTTCTGCTTTATTGACTATACCAAAGCCTTTGACTGTGTGGATCACAATAAACTGTGGAAAATTCTTCAAGAAATGTGAATACCAGACACAACAGAACTGGACATGGAAAACAGACTGGTTCCAAATAGTAAAAGGAGTATGTCAAGGCTGTATATTGTCACCCTGCTTATTTAACTTATATGCAGAGTACATCATGAGAAACATTGGGCTGGAGGAAGCACAAACTGGAATCAAGATTGCCAGGAGAAATATCAATAACCTCAGATATGTAGATGATACCACCCTTATGGCAGAATGTGAATAAAAACTAAAGAGCCTCTTGATGAAAGTGAAAGAGGAGAGTGAAAAAGTTGATTTAAAACCAAACATTCAGAAAACTAAGGTCACGACATCTGGTCCCATCACTTCATGGCAAACAGATGGGGAAACAGTGGCTGACTTTATTTTTCTGGGCTCCAAAATCACTGCAGATGGTGACTGCAGCCATGAAATTACAAGATGCTTACTCCTTGGAAGGAAAGTTATAACCAACCTAGACAGCATATTAAAAAGCAGAGACAATGGTGAATGGAATTGTTTCCTTAATTTTTCTTTCTGTTTTCTCATTGTTAGTGTATAGGAATGCAAGGGGTTTCTGTGTCTTTATTTTATATCCTGCAACTTTATTATATTCATTGATTAGCTCTAGTAATTTTTTCTGTTGGAGTCTTTAGGATTTTCTATGTAGAGGATCATGTCATCTGCAAACATGAGGATTTTACTTCTTTTCCAACCTGGATTCCTTTTAGTTCTTTTCCTGCTCTGATTGCTGCAGCCAAAGCTTCCAAAACTATGCTGAATAGTAGTGGTGAGAGTGGGCACCCTTGTCCAGTTCCTAACATTAAGGGAAATGCTTTTGATTTTTCACCATTGAGAATAATGGTGGCTTTGTCATATACAGCTTTTATTATGTTGAGGTATGTTCCTTCTATTTCTGCTTTCTGGAGGGTTTTTATCATAAATAGATGTTGAATTTTGTCAAAGGACTTCTCTGTATCTATTGAGATAATCATATGGTTTTTATCTTTCAACTTGTTAACGTGGTGTATTACACTGATTGGTTTGCAAATATTGAAGAATCCTTGCATCCCTGGGATAAAGCTCACGTGGTCATGATGTATGATCTTTTAAATATGTTGTTGGATTCTGTCTGCTAGAATTTT
>SRVM01016711.1:0-24457 GCA_007570785.1 Antilocapra americana | reverse complement strand
AATCTTTGTCAAATTTTACGGAGCTGTTTGGTACAATCTGAGTACAGATCCTTTCTCTGATATGTGTTTGGGAAACAGTTTCTTTCAGTCTGTGGTTCATCTTCTGGTTTTCTGAATAAGGTGTTTCATGTCATGGATGCAGTCATCATCCACAGTGATTTTGGACCCCAAGAAAATAAAATCTGCCACTGTTTCCATTTCTTCCTCCTGTATTTGCCATAAATGATTGGACCGGATACTATGATCTTAGTTTTTTAAATGTTGAGTTTTATTCCAGTTTTTTCATTCTCCTCTTTCACCTTCATCAAGAGGCTCTTTAGTTCCTCTTCACTTTCTGCCATTAGGGTGGTATCATCTGCATACCTGACATTGCTGATATATTTCCTAGCAATCTCATTTCTAGCATGTGATTCATCCAGCTCAGCATTTAATATGGTGTACTCTGCAGAGGAGTTAAATAAGCTGGGTAGCAAGACACATCCTTGACATACTCCATTCCCAATTTTCAACCAGTTCATTGTTCCATATCCAGTTCTAACCGTTGCTTCTTGACTCGCATACAGGTTTTTCAAGAAGCAGGTAAGGTGGTCTGGTACTCCAACCTCTTTAAGAATTTTCCAGTATGTTGTAATTCACATAATCAAAAGCTTTAATTCTTTTTTAAGTTTTAAGTTGATGAAAGTTTTTAATTTTATGATGTAAAAATAGATACCTATATTTTTTGACATATATATCTCTATTTTTGCATATGAGATATGTACCTACATTGTCATTTAAGAGATATATACTAATATTTCCACATGACACACATACCTATATTGCCATATATGAAACATATAACTCTATTTCCATATATGAAATACACATGGAATACTACTCAGCAGAATAGCAAAATAAAAATGAGAATGTTTCAAAAACAGGAGATGCTATCAAGAAACAGGTTTTGATGGGATTTTTAAAAGTCACGTAAAATTGTTTTACTCTTGATTATTGCTTTACAAAGAACTTATCAATCAAGTCAAGCCAATTAATGTAACTACAGGATAAATATTTTTTTTAAACTTAAGTTACTTCTGTAAGTGTTCTCTGACAAAACATTTTATTTTCATTACTTTTCATGCCTACAAATTGATTTTAGTTCACAATGCCCTATAAGTAGAAGTTGTTTAGGAATCTCCTAGCTTCAGATTAAGACTTTTGTATGTATTAAGATGTAAGACAGGATACTTGATTTGGAGGGACTATCTTAAGTCTCTAAAAGCATTACTCAGAGGCACAAGGATTCTCATCATGGTCCCTGGACTGGTATTTGCAAATCTACTAAATCAGAAGCTGCCGTCCGACAATTTTAGTAAATAAGCCATCCAGGTGAATCCGAAGCACTGAAGCAAACTGACTTTTGAGAACTTCAGTTTCCAGTTTTTGCCCTGAAAATCCTGGCAAAATACACATTTACCAAGCCCAAGTTGTAAGAATTAGTATCACTAGAAGTTATAGTAAAATTTTCATCCTTTTGGTTAAAGAACAATAGCAAAGGAGTGCACTCTGCAAAAATATGTATGTATATTTTCATATATGAAATTTATACCTGTGTTTTCTTATATGAAATAGATACCTAGGTTTTCATATATGAAATATATACTGAATACTACTCAACTAATAAAAAGATTAAAATTATGGCATTTTCAGCAGTATAATCCTAGAGATGATCATAATAAGTGATGTAAGTCAGAAAGACAAAGAGAAATCCCATATAATATCACTTACATGTAAAACCTAAAGTATAACACCAATGAGCTTGTCTATGAAATGGGGACAGACTCACAGATCTAGAGAACTACTGCTTACCAGTGGGGATAGGGCAGAGGGAGGGGCAAGACAGGTGTAGGGGATTAAGAGGTAGAAACTACTGTGTATAGTATCCATAAGGTATAAGGATGTACTATACAGCATGAGGAAATAGAGCCTTTATTTGTAATACCTTTAGATGGAGTATAATCCATGTAAATATTGAATCACTATGTTGAATACCCAAAACTAATATAGTATTGTAAATAAACTGTACTTCAACTTAAAAAATTGTTGATGGCTATCTACAAAAACGAGTAGTCAAAAGAAAAAAATAAGTCAAATAAAAATGGGAAATTTTTAAAAATAGAAGATTCCATCAAGAAATTAATTTTGATGAGAATTTTAAAAATCACCTAAAATAGCTTTACTATTTTAATTCTTGTTTTTCAAGAACTTATTGGTCCAATCAAGCCAATTAATCTACCTATCACTAAAACTTACCAAGCTAAGGGCGGTAAACACATTTTGTCACCATGTTTTTCCAAGAAGCCTCTGGTTGGCAAAGGTTTTTTTTGACTTTAACCTTTCTTGTCACTAATTGTAGCTCTTTCAGGAGCAATATTGTTCTGGTGGCAATATCACGTGGTATGACATGTCCTACGATCACATTACCAAGGGTTTTCTTTTTAACTGAACAACTTTTTAAAACGTCATGCTGTACTTCATCGTGTCAGTGTTAAATTCTCATTAGAGAGGAAGTCACTTGTCAAGCTGTTAGTCCCGAAGTCTTCTGTTCTCGTCCCAAAGTGCTCTTTGTCTTACTAGGAATCTGGGATCTGCAAAGTGAAGAGATTACCGTGTTGAAGGAGCTGGGAAGTGGCTGGTTTGGAGTGGTCCATCTGGGCAGGTGGAAGGGGCAGTATGATGTTCTGTTAAGATGACCAGGGAGCGCTCCATGTCAGAAGATAAATTCTTCCAGGAGGCCGAGACCATCAGGTAAGTTTCTTCTGGGGAATTGTGGTTTAGCCCTCACCATGAGAGGACATTCATGCTAACAGGTCTGTCTCTAACATCTGTAAGGCCTGAATCAAGAGTCCACATATCATAGAATATACAATGGAATATTACTCAGCCATGATAAATAAGGCCATTTCATCAACATGAATGGACCTGGAAGTTAGCATATTAAGTGAAGACACAGAAAGACAAATGTCATATGATATCACTTATGTGTGGAATCTTAACTATGAAGCAAATGAACTTCTTGACAAAACAGAAATGGTCTCAGACATAGAAAACAAACTTAGGGTTACCAAAGGGGAAAGGGGTGGGGGACAAATGAGGAGTTTGATATTGACAGATACATACTACTATATATAAAATAGATAAACAAGTCCCTACATACAGGATGGGGAGCTATAATCAATGTCTTGTAATAACCTAATCATCTGAGAAACAGCATGTATGTGGGTGTGTTTATATATATATATTATATGCTTATACTAATATGTGCAATGTATATTATATACTATATATATCTTATATATATAGTATATATATATAGCTGAATGACTTTGCTGTATACCTGGAACTAACACAATATAAAACAACTACTCCTCACTGAAAAAATGCACCTGTTTTCAATAGAAAACAAGTCCACGAATCATTAATGCAAACATTTGAGGTTATAAATCAATTTAGCACACCCTTACACGAAACTGATGCTGTGCAGACAGAAGTCTTTGACTGGGGCTGGCTTCACGGGCACAGACGGTGTCGGGGGCTCCTCCCGCACCTGGAAGGGCTCCGTGTCTGGTTTAAGGCGATGCTGTCACCATCCGAATCCTTAACAATTCTTACACAAGGACTCCGACATTTTCATTTTGCGCTGATTCCTACCGATTATCTGCAGCTCATCCAGGCTCTGGCAGTTGTGCTGTCCTCAAACCGGGGACGGGCCTTGATGTCAGAGCAGAAACATCCGGCAGAAACTCCCTCAGGCTCGTGGCGTAACCCCCAGGCCCTGGTGTAACTTTAAAGCATATATTTTGCTATTAGAGGGCTGTTAATCCTACAGAATCCTAAAACGTCATTAACAACTCACCTAGTCATACAGAAAAAGGTCAAGCTGCATCACCAGGGCAAACTGTTACACCTCAGACGGAATGGTCAGACTGAGGCCTGGGATGTGGGAAATGTCAGCAGACGCGGTGGTCTCACCATGTGCCCCCTGGGCAGTGACTGAATTTGCTCAAGGAACACCTATTGTTGGGAAGTAGACCTTGGTCCCGGGGAGCAATGCGAGTCTCTAAAACTGTTCAAAGATGTGTGTGTGTGTGTGTGTGTGTGTCAGTTGCTCAGTCGTATCCGACTCTTTGTGACTCCATAGACAATAGTCCACCAGGATCTTCTGTCCGTGGAATTCTCCAGGCAAGAATACTGGGTAGCCCTTCCATTCTCCAGGGGATCTTCCCAACCCAGGGATTGAATTTGGGTTTCCTGCATTGCAGGCACAACCGAGCTCATTGCCTTGGGTAACATGATAATGCATGTCCCCTACAGTTAGGCTAAGAAGAAAGGAAATAACTAAATATTTAATAAATCCTCATCTGTGAAAATAATGGTCAAGTTGACATGGTACACTTAATGTCCCTCACATATCTGAAAATTAAAGAATCATCCTATAATGCTCCTCATTGTTAATTATTAGAGAAATGCAAATCAAAACTTCAATGAGGTACCACCTCAAACTGGTCAGAATGGCCATCATTTAAAAATACCCAAATAACAAGTGTTTCAGAGGGTGTGGAGAAGAGGGAACCCTCTGACAGTGTCGGTAGGAATATAAATTGGTACAGCCACTGTAGAGAACAGTAAGGCAGTTCCTAAAAAAGATAAAAATAGAGTTACCATATGATTCAGCAATCCCACTCCTAGCCATGTATCCAGGCAAAGTTATAATTTGAAAAGATACATGCAGTATTCTAAAAGAATTTGTGCCCATCAGCTGCAGATCTGATAAGAAACCTTTACACTCACATCAAGATATCAAATTTGTCTTCACACTGTGCTTGCCCCAAGTAGACCCTTGACTCAAACTCCATGTAATCACATTCTGCCATAGTTTGAATTTGTCCAATTTGAATTTTAGGATGTAATTTCTTTCCAGCAGCATAGGAGCGTTCCCTCTTTTCCAGGCCCTGTTACCCTGGCATGACATTTCAAACCTCAAAACTGTTACTTGTTTTGATATGAACATCAATTTCATTTTAGCTCAGTTTGAACAGAGAAGCAAAAATTCAGGGGGCCTATGTTTTCTCTTTTCTTCATAAAGAAAAATGAAACTTTTAGAAGAAAAAGTACCTGTAGCTCATGTGATCTTTGAGTCACTAATTGTTGGCAGGGATTTTCTCGTATTTTATTTGTAAGTGTGCCCCTTCATTCATATAATAACAAACAACATAATTACATGAAAGTAGTTTGAAAAGATGACTTGCTTCTACCTAGAAAATCTGAACCAAAGGAAACAATGGAAACCACAAAGATGAGGGTGCCAAGCTTTTAAGAATATTTTAGGTTTGCAAATAGTAAATGCTTGCAATTTTAACAATATGTTTTTATTCTGATAAGGAATGTATTTTTCCAGATTTCCAGTGTGGTCACCTCCAGCTGGAAGCCTGGGATGCTGGAATCAGGCCACTTCCTTTCTGTCTTCACAGGACACTGGGCTGCATTCTAAGAAGCTCCTGGATCTCCCTTGGATCCTGACCATCATGAGGCCAGAGAAACTGGTAACATTGTTGTTGTGCCTGTTGAAATGTGTAATGGCACAGATCCTTTCAGTTTCCTGATGTGGGTGAAGTGTGGAGCCCAGGGAAGGGTGGGTCCCCTGTCCAACGATGAGAGACCCTGCACGTGTGTGACCTGTGCCTCCTGGGACACCAGCCCTAGACTAGTCTGAACCTGACCGAGTTCTGTCCATGTGGTAGTTTCAGACCTCTGTCAGTCCTGTGTACACTGATGATGTTTAGACGAGACTGTGCTTTCTGCAATGAGAACACTTAGACCCGGCCTGCCCTCTGTCCTGGAAAACTCCGTGCCTGCGTCTGAATGTCAGTGCTCAGATGTCTGGGGTCTAGGGCTGAGGTGGGCTTCTCTGGGTAACCGTGCTCTTCTCTGAGTGGGGTTCCAAGGCCCCCCCCAGGGGTAGGTGCGGCAGTAGGGCTCCTAGTCTATCCCCTGCCAGGTTCACCTTCCCTGGGGCTCCTGGAGACCCTCAGGTGGGCTACCTGGTAATCATTCCAATTTTCCAGCACATTCGGGTTGAGTAGGGAGGCAGGTTCACCTGGTGAATTGGTTCCAGGGCACAGGGATCCGGCAAAACGTCAACAGGCAGCAGGTGAGGTTGCTGCTGTGGTCTCCTTCCAGTCTACTCTCTCCTCTGAAGAGAACAGAGCTGCCCCTCGTCTTGCAACCCAGCTCTCCTCTCTTCTCAGCACCTCAGCGGGACAAGACAGACAGAGCCTGCCAGAACCGAGGTAGTGTGTTCACCTCTAGCATGAGCTTTCAAAGCAGCAAAAATCACACAGAAGCAAAGTGAAAACAGGAGGGCCCTGACTTCTCAGGGACACTTGTGCAGAGAGGAGACGGACCCTACACTTCTTTCTAGGGTCCCCGGGCGTCCCAGCAACCTGGCTTGTTTACACGTTGGGGGCCGGCTGACCACAGCCATGGTGCCCTGACCGAGGGGATGCCTGACCCCAGGTGGGGGCTCTGGGGACTGTGTGAGTCTCATCCCATCTGCATGGGTCAGGATCACACGTTTGGGGAGCTCACACACACAAAGATAAGAAAACGGGAAGAATACATGAGCGCTTCACTAGTGTTTAGGAATTCATGCTTCACAGTGTTCACTTTATACGGGCCTGTGCCTGTCTGCCTCTGTACCCCTGCGAGGTTCACCCTCCCCGGGGCTCCTGGAGACGCCTCAGGTGTCCACCTGGTAATCATTCCAATTCACCAGCACGAGCATGGCAGGAAGGGAGGCAGGTTCACCTGGTGAGTTGATTGCAGGGCACACGGATCAGGCCAAAAGCCAAAGGGCAGCAGGTGAGGTTGCTGCTGTGCGCTCCTTCGAGTCGACCGTCCCTACTCAGCAGAGACCAGACCTGCTCCTCATCTTCCAGCCCTGTGTCTGGCATGTTTTCTCAACACCTCAGTGGAACAAGAAAGGACCGAGCCTGCCAGAACCAAGGTAGTGTGTTCACCATTATCATGACAGCTGTAAAACAGTTAATATCACACAGAACCAAAGGGAGCAGAGGAGGACTTCTCTAAAGTGTGGGGAGAGGAGACCAACCCTACCTCTTTCTACTGGCCCAGGAGGTTACAGGAACCCACTCGCTTCCACTGTAGGGGCCCAAACAGCAGAGACCTGGTGTCCTAACCAAGGGTCGTGGGACCCCAGTGCAGGGTCTGGGGACTGTGTGGGTCTAACCGCATCCACGTGGGTCAGGGCCCTGTGAACACAGAGACCACATGTCTGCTCTTTACCTGCAGCGTGTCTCGCGCCCTCTGAGATGCTCAACATCTCAGCTGTGGGTGTTGCCCTGATTAACCTGTGGTCCTTTTTCTTCATCTTGTCACATTCATAAGAGATCAGGCACCTTTGAGTGGGTTGCTGCTCTGTGTTCTGCTGAGTGAAAACCTTTGGTGGTGTCATATTAATGCCATAACATATCCCATATCCAATTCATAGGGTCACCACTGACTGGTTTCCCCTCCACCAAGCTCAGATAATTTGTTATTTTATATTGGAGTAGAGTTGCTTTCCAATGTTTCTGTTTGTTTTGGATGTACATGAACTTGATTCAGTTATACATAGACATATATTTATTCTTTTACTTTTTTCCCCTCGTATATGTTATTATAATTTTTTTCAGTACTATTGTTCTATTCAGAAAACTTAATATATTATCAACTTGATATATATTAGTGTATATATTTTCATCCGAAACTCCCTTCTAACTTTCTTGTGATCACTGGAATTTGGTTTTCTCAGGCTGTGAGTCTGTTCGGTGCACTAGTTCACTGGTATGAATTTATGTATTCCATCTGCACATATCACATATTTGTCTCTCTCTGACTTACCTCACAAAGAACTATAATTTCTTGGCTCATCCACGCCACTGCCAATATCATTATTTCATTTTGCTTTATGGCTGGGTAGTACTCCAGTGTAGAGATGTACCACATAGTCTTCATATTTCTGTCAGTGGACACTTTGGTGGATTCTGTGTCTAGGCTATTGTAAACAGTGCTGCCCTGAATATCAGGGTGCACGCAATATTTTGAATGATGATTTTTTTTCTGAACCTAAGTCCCGGAGTGAGATTGCAGGATCATATGATAGCTCTATGTTTAGTGTTTCAAGGAACCTCCCTGCTGTTTTTCATAGTAGCTTCACCGTTTACATTCCCACCAAGATGGTAGGAGGATTCCTTTTTCCGTACGTTCTCTACAGTATTTATTCTTTGTAGCTCTTCTCAATGATGGCCACTGTGACTAGTGTAAGGTGATACCTTATCAAAGTTTTGATTGGCATTGATTTGATAATTATTGATGAGGAGTATCTTTCCATGTGTTTTTATTATTTTACACATTGTGAGTACAGTTTACCTCTTGAAACTGGCTTCTAGAAACTTGACCCTGTTTGGAATTCTTTTGCGAAGACTTACCCCAGGACATTCCTTGAGGGCAGGGGTCATTTAAAGCCCTATGGAGCTTTTAAGAGCCCTGCACCCCCTGTGTTATGGCTTCCCTGTCAGCTCAGTGGTAAGGGACCCGCCTACAATGCAGGACACTTGCAGGAGACATGGATTTGATCCCTGGGTGGGGAAGATCCCCTGGAGAAGGAAATGGCAACCGGCTCCAGTATTCTTGCTGAAAAATCCCATAACAGAGGAGCCTGGCAGGCTACAGTCCATGGAGTTGTAGAGTCGGACACAATGGTGACTAAACAACGACAACTCCTGTTTTAATGTGTATATATTGATCTGAACCAGCTAATTACTCCCTGCCCCTGACCACATTTCTTTTTTGGTAAACATCAATTTCTTAGTCTGTGAACCTGTTTCTCTCTTGCAATGAAGTTCATTTGTATCCATTTCTAGATTCCACCAGAAGTGATGTTCTATGATACTTGTCTTTCCCTGCCTCACATCACTTAGTCTGATCACCCGTGGTTTTCTCCCTGTAACTGGAAATGTCATTGTTTCATCCTTCTTTATTTCTGAGTTACACTGCGTTGTGTATATGTACCCCATCTTCTGTATCCATTCATCTGTCTTCACACACTCAAGTTGCTCTGCTTTTGCTACTGTACCCAGTGCTGCTGTGATCTTTGGGGTGCAGGTGTCTTTTTAAATTTTGGTTTCCTCTGGATCTACACCTAGGTATGGTATTGCTGGATCAGTTGGTACTTCTAAGCTTAGTTTTCTAAGAACCATGATGCTCTCCCTAGTGGGTGTACTAATTTACATTCCCACCAACAGTGTAGAAGGGTTCCCTTCTCTCCACAGCCTCTGCCGAATTTACTGTTGTAGGATTTTTGATATGGCCATTTTGACCAATGTGAGGTGATACCTCACTGTATATTTGATTTGCTTTTCTCTAAGAACTCGTGAGGCTGAGCATCTTTTCATATGCTTTATAGCCATCTCTACTCCTTCTTTGGAGAAATGTGCATTTAGACGTTTGGTTGATTTTTTTGTTGGATTCTTTGTTTTTTGATATTGCACTGTACAAGTTGTATGTGTTGGAGACAAACTCCTTGTGGGTATTTTTGTTTGCAAGAATTTTTTCCATTTTGAGGGTTATCTTTTTTCTTTCACTTGTGATTTCCTTTGCCGTGCAATTTTTAACATTTATTAGGTCCCATTTGTTTATTTTTCATGATTCTGAGAGATGGATCACAAATGCTGTGTTTTATGTCAAGGTGCATTCTCATTTTTCTTCAATAGTTTCGTAATATCTGTCCTTTTATTTAGATCTTTAACCTATTCGCAGTTATTTTTGTGTATGATGATGGGGAGTAGTCTAATTTCATTCTCATTTTCATGCTAAGGAACCTGCCCCGTGTCCTCCACAGGGGCTGCTCCCAATTTCCAGTCCCAGCATCAGTGTAGGGGGGTTCCCTGTGCCCTACACTCTCTCCAGCATTTATCGTTTGTAGAGTTTCTGCCTCTGGCCATTCTGATCAGTGTGAGGTGATACCTCATTGAAGATTTGATTTCCCCTTCTCCCATATTTAGTGATGTTGGCATCTTATCATGTGTTTTTTTTAAAACAGCGTGAGTTAAACTTACTTTCAAGTTGGCTTCTTGAATAAATATTCAAAACATATTCCCTGTATTGAATATTTTTCCGATGACCTCCCCTAGGACATGTCTTGAGGGCAGGTATTTTTCGCTCACAGTCCTGCAGGCCTTGGGAATATTAAGGGCCATGAGCAATGGTTTCAAAGTTGTTGTTATGCAAAATGGCCACAAGGTGGCAGCACGTCTTTATGCCCAACTGGTTGCTGAGGGAACGAGAGCCTTGGGGAAAGTCCTCTTCCTGGATTGACAATTTGAGTGGAAAGTGCCAGACGAAGCACTTAAGGCTTGTGTCCCATTCTTCCTTCCTTACCCCTGTCCCCTGGACACATCTCAGTTCCTGCAACACCACTCTGGGGAGGGTGCTTTCATCCGTAGATGGGACGACCCTGAGGAAGGAGGCTGGAGGTGGGAATATCACCAGCGGGAGCCATGGAGCCCACGGGGCTTTTCAAACTCTTCCAGCCCAGAGGCTCCACAGCTTTTGGGTGCAGTAGGCGCAGATTCACTGCAGGAGAACCCTCCTGGATCTGGAGGTTGTGGGCCCGTGCAGAGGGGAGCAGACATGCCAGGTCCATAGGGTAGGGCTCACTGGCTGGCACACCCTCCCCAGCTCCGTCGGCCCCGGGACAGTCCATCCTGGGGAACCGAGCCTGCCCAGGCCTCAGGGATGTGGCCGCAGCCCAGGTCACCAAGGCCTGAGGGGAGTACAGTCAGCATCTTTTGTTGCTTATTCTGTTTTTATCTTGTCATTTGAACTCTCTGCTTTCATTCAAACTTTGTACCATTTTCTGATAGGTGTATTTTTGATACTGAGTGGCAGGGGCTGTTTGTATCTTTGGGGGATGAGTTCCTTATGTTTGTGTATCTTTTTTTTTAAATTTCCCTTGGTACTCAAGTGCTTTTAAAGCTAATCAGTCCCTTTTTCTTGTTTGTAGTTTATTGTTCATTATCCTAAGATATGCATCCACAAAGAATTTGCTGTAATATATGTCAAATCATGTCCTGTTTATATTTTTCCAAGAATTTCATAGTATCCATCCTTATATTTAGATATACTTCAGTTCAGTCACTCAGTCATGTCCAAATGCAGCACGCCAGGCCTCCCTGTCCATTACCAACTCCTAGAGTTTACCAAAACTCATGTCCGTAGAGTCAGTGATGCCATCCAACTGTCTCATCTTCTGTCGTCCCCTTTTCCTCTTGCTCTCAATATTTCCCAGCATCAGGGTCTTTTCAAAAGAGTCAGCTCTTCACATCAGGTGGCCAGAGTATAGGAGTTTCAGCTTCAACATCAGTCCTTCGAATGAACATCCAGGACTGATCTCCTTTAGGATGGACCAGTTGGATCTCCTTGCAGTCCAAGGGACTCTCAAGAGTCTCCTCCAACACCACAGTTCAAAAGCATCAATTCTGCGCTCAGCTTTCTTTATAATCCAACTCTCACATCCAGACATGACCACTGGAAAAATCATAGCCTTCACTAGATGGACCTTTGCTGACAAAGTAATGTCTCTGCTTTTCAATATGCTGTCTAGGTTGGTCATAACTTTCCTTTCAAGTAGTAAGTGTCTTTTAATTTCATGGCTGCAGTCACCATCTGCAGTGATTTTGGAGCCCCCCAAAATGAAGTCAGTCACTGTTTCCACTGTTTCTCCATCCATTTGCCATGAGATGATGGGACTGGATGCCATGATCTTAGTCTTATGAATGTTGAACTTTAAGTCAGCTTTTTCACTCTCCTCTTTCATCAAGAGGTGCTTTAGTTCTTCTTTACTTTCTGCCACAAGAGTGGTGTCATCTGCAAATCTGAGGTTATTGATATTTCTCCCGGCAATCTTAAGTCCAGCTTGTGCTTCTTACAACCCCACGTTCCTCTTGATGTACTTTGCATATAAGTTAAATAAACAGGGTGACAATATACAGCCTTGACGTGCTCCTTTTCTTATTTGAAACCAGTCTGTTGTTCCATGTCCAGGTATAGCAGTTGCTTCCTGACCTGCATACAGATTTCTCAAGAGGCAGGTCAGGTGGTCTGGTATTCCCATCTCTTTAAGAATTTTCCACAGTTTATTGTCATCCACCAAGTCAAAGGCTTTGGCATAGTCAATAAAGCAGAAGTAGATGTTTTTCTGAAACTCTCTTACTTTTACGATGATCTACTGTATGTTGGCAATTTGATCTCTGGTTCCTCTGCCTTTTCTAAAACCACCTTGAACATCAGGAAGTTCATGGTTCAGGTATTGCTGAAGCCTGACTTGGAGAATTTTAAGCATTACTTTACTAGCATGTGAGATGAGTGCAATGGTGCAGTAGTTGGAGCATTCTTTGTCATTGCCTTGGATTGGAATGAATACTGACCTTTTCCAGTCCTGTGGCCACTGCCGAGTTTTCCATATTTGCTGGCATATTGAGTGCAGCACTTTCATAGCATCATCTTTCAGGATTTGAAATAGCTCAACTGGAATTCCATCACCTCCACTAGCTTAGTTCGTGTGATGTTTCCTAAAGCCCACTTGATCTCACATTCCATGATGTCTAGCTCTAGGTGAGCGATCACACCATCGGGATTATCTGGGTCATGAAGATATTTTCTTTACAGTTCTTCTGTGTATTCTTGCCACCTCTTCTTAATATCTTCTGCTTCCATACCATTTCTGTCCTTTATCGAGCTCATCTTTGCATGAAATATTCCCTTGGTATCTCTAATTTTCTTGAAGAGATCTCTGGTCTTTCCTATTCTATTGTTTTCCTCTATTTCTTTGCATTGGTCACTGAGGAAGGCTTTCTTATCTCTCCTTGCTGTTCTTTGGAACTCTTCATTCAAATGGGTATATCTTTCTTTTTCTCCTTTGCTTTTCGCTTCTCGTCTTTTCACAGCTATTTGTAAGTCTTCCTCAGACAGCCAGTTTGCTTTTTCGCATTTCTTTCTCTTGGGGCTGGTCTTGATCCCTGTCTTCTGTACAGTGTCACGAACCTCCGTCCATAGATCTTCAGGCACTCTGTCTATCACATCTAGTCCCTCAAATCTATTTCTCACTTCCACTGTATAATCATAAGGGATTTGATTTAGATCATACCTGAATGGTCTAGTGGTTTCCCTCACTTTCTTCAATTTCAGTCTGAATGTAACAGTAAGGAGTTCATGATCTGAGCCGCAGTCACCTACCAGTCTTGTTTTTGCTAACTGTATAGAGCTTCTCCATCTTTGGCTGCAAAGAATATAATCGACTTGATTTCCGTGTTGACCATCTGGCAATGCCCATGTGTAGAGTCTGCTCTTGTGTTGTTGGAAGAGGGTGTTTGCTATGACCAGTGCGCTCTCTTGGCAAAACTCTATTAGCCTTTGCCCTGCTTCATTCTGTACTGCAAGGCGAAATTTGCCTGTTACTCCAGGTATTTCTTGACTTCCTACACTTGCATTCCAGTCCCCTCTAATGAAAAGGACATCTTTTTTTGGTGTTAGTTCTAAAAGGTCTTATAGGTCTTCATAGAACCATTCAGCTTCTTCAGCATTACCGGTTAGGGCACAGACTTGGATGAGCATGATATTTAATGATTTGCCTTGGGAACAGAGATCATTCTGTCATTTTTGAGACTGCATCCAAGTACTGCATTTTGGACTCTTTTGTTGACGATGATGGCTGCTCCATTTTTTCTAAGGGATTCCTGCCCACAGTAGTAGATATAATGGTCATCTGAATTAAATTCACCCATGCCAGTCCATCTTAGTTCACTGATGCATAGAATGCCAACATTCACTCTTGTCATTTCCTATTTGACTGCTTCCAATTTGCCTCGATTCATGGACCTAACATTCCAGGTTCCTATGCAATATTGCTCTTTACAGCATCAACATCCACAACTGGGTGTTGATATACTTAGATATACTATTTGGAATTTATTTTTGAATATGGTGTCAGTGAGTATTCTAGCATTATTCTCATTTTCATAGCTGAAGAAACCTTCAGAGTGTACTTATTAGTGGCTGTTACCAATTCACATCCCAAGCATCAGTAGAGAAGGGGTCCCTTTGTCTCCACACCCCCTCCAGCACTTGTTGATTGTAGAGTGTTTGACAAGGGCCATTCCTCCGGGTGTGATGTGATACCTCACTGCAGCTTAGACCTGCGTTTCTCTCTTATTTAGCGATGTTTCCATCTTTTCACTTGATTTTTTAAAAAATAATTTGAATTAGCTTTTGAAGCTGGGTTCTTGAACACCTTCCCCATTTTGAATTCTTTTTCAATGACCACTCTTAGGACGTTTCTCAAGGGCAGACGTTTTTTACTTACAGCCCCTGGATCCTGATGAATAATTAAAACTCAGCAGCACAGCTCTTTACTAGCTTGCGAGATTAGTGCAATTGTGCGGTAGTTTGAGCATTCTTTGGCATTGCCTTTCTTGGGGATTGGAATGAATACTGACCTTTTCCAGTCCTGTGGCCACTGCCGAGTTTTCCATATTTGCTGGCATATTGAGTGCAGCACTTTCACAGCATCATCTTTCAGGATTTGACATAGCTCAACTGGAATTTCCTCACCTCCACTAGCTTTGTTCGTAGTGATGCTTCCTAAGGCCCACCTGACTTCGCATTCCAGGATGTCTGGCTCTAAGTGAGTGATCACATCATCATGATTATCTAGGTCGTGAGGATCTTTTTTGTACAGTTCTTCTGTGTGTTCTTGCCACCTCTTCTTCGTATCTCCTGCTACTCTTAGGGCCATACCATTTCAGGCTTCAGCAATACGTGAACCGTGAACTTCCAGATGTTCAAGCTGGTTATAGAAAAGGCAGAGGAACCAGAGATCAAATTGCCAACATTCACTGGAGAGAGTTCCAGAAAAACATCTACTTCTGCTTTATTGACGATGCCAAAGCCTTTGACTCTGTGGATCACAGCAAGCTGTAGAAAATTCAGAAAGAGAGGGGAATACCAGACCACCTGACCTGCCTCTTGAGAAATCTGTATGCAGGTCAGGAAGCAACAGTTAGAACTGGACATGGAACAACAGACTGCTTCCAAACAGGAAAAGGAGTACGTTAAGGCTGTATATTGCCACTCTGCTTTTTCAACTTATATGCAGAGTTCATCATGAGAAATGCTACACTGGATGAAGCACAAGCTGGAATCAAGATTACCAGGAGAAATATCAATAACTTCAGATATGCAGATGACACCAACTTTATGGCAGAAAGTGAAGAAGAACTAAAGAGCCTCTTGATGAAAGAGGAGAGTGAAAAAGTTGACTTAAAGTTCAACATTCATAAAACTAAGATCATGGCATCCAGTCCCATCACTTCTTGGCAAATAGATGGGGAAACAGTGGCTGACTTCATTTTGGGGGGCTCCAAAGTCACTGCAGATGGTGACTGCCGCCATGAAATTAAAAGATGCTTACTCCTTGAAAGGAAAGTTATGACCAACCTAGACAGCATATTAAAAAGCAGAGACATTACTTTGCCAACAAGGGTCCATCTAGTGAAGGCTATGGTTTTTCCATTGGTCATGTGTGGATGTGAGAGTTGGACTATAAAGAAAGCTGAGCACAGAATTGATGCTTTTGAACTGTAGTGTTGGAGAAGACTCTTGAGAGTCCAGTCCCTTGGACGGCAAGGAGATCCAACAAGTCCATCCTAAAGGAAATCAGTCCTGAATATTCATTGGAAGGACTGAAGTTGAAGCTGAAGCTCCAATACTTTGGCCACCTAATGCCAAGAGCTGACTCATTTGAAAAGATCCTGATGCTGGGAAAGATTGAGGGCAGGACAACAGAATTGAATGTTGAGAAGGCGCTGACAGAGGATGAGATGGTTAGATGGCATCACCGACTCAATGGACATGGGTTTGGGTGGACTCTGGGAGTTGGTGACGGACAGGGAGGCCTGGCGTGCTGCAGTTCATGGGGTTTCAAAGAGTCCGACACGACTGAGCGACTGAACTGAACTGAGCACAGCTCTGCATGGTGTTACAGACAGTGGCCACATGGCGGCAGCACTTCTCCATGCTACAAACTTTCCTTTTTTTTTTTTTTTTTTTTTCTTTAAAATTCTGTGATTTCCTTGTAATTTTATGTCGGAGTATAGTTGATTTCTGATGTCTTTGTTTCAGGTGTACAGGAACTCGATTCAGTTATACATAGATGTTTATTCTCTTTCAGGTCCTTTTTCACCTTTAGATGATTACAATGTGTTCCATAAACCTCCCTCTGCTTTTCGGTAGTTATTTCTGGATCATCTGTCTAACACGTATTAATGTGTATATGTTAACACCAAGGTCTTAATTTCTCCTTCTTGTATCTGGAGGTTAGGGGCTCTGCAGACGGGAAGAATACTCCGGGTCCATTTGGAGGTACGCTGCCCGCCACATGCTCCCTGCTCCCTCAGCCCCAGGACTCTCCAGCCTTGGGATGCAAGCCAGTCTGGCTCCAGGGATGTGACTCCAGCCCAGGTCACTGTTGCCTGGAGGGAATAGAGTTAGCAGTTTTCCTCATTTTTTCTGTTTTTAATCTATTATGTGAACTAGAGCATATAGGTGAGTTAAAATCTTGTTGGTTTTTTGTTTTTTGTTTTTTTTTTCAATGTGCTGCAACTGGTTCGCTTCCACATAGATGTACACATGTTTTTTGGGGGTTCTTTTTCTATATAGGTGCTACATAGTGTGGTATAAGATTCCTTTGTTACACAACGGGTCCCCGAGTCTTACTTAGAAATGGTTATGTGCATATGTTAGTCTGCAGCAGCTCATTTCTCCCTGCCCCGCATCTTAACATCCTTGGTGGCTGGAAGTTTCCCTTCTAAGTCGTTGACACTGTGTCTCTTTTTGAAAGATGATTGTTGGTATCCATTTTTAGATTACACCTAGAAGTGATGTCATGGGATATTGGTATCTGGAAGGATCATGTCTACTTCCCTGTGGCTAGACTTTGCATCATATCCTACTTTGTACAGTTGAGGTATGTTGCATCGTGTACATGTACCCCACCTCCTGCCTCCATTCATGTGTGCTTCCATAATTAGCTTGCTTCTCTGTCTTAGCTGTTAGCTTTGACTACAAAGACCTTTGTCGGCAACGTGATGTCTCTGCTTTTTAAAATGCTGCCTAGCTTGGTCATAGCTTTCCTTACAAGGAGCAAGTGTAGTTCTCCAGGCTCCTCTGTCCAATGAATTCTCCAGGCAAAAGTACTGGAGGGGGTGGACATTCCCTTCTCCAGGAGAACTTCCTGACCCAGAGATCTAAACCCAGGTCTGTATTTCTGTATTTCATATATGAACATATAGGTGCATATTTCATATATGAAAGTCGAATTTTCTGTATATTATATAAGCATATAGGTTGAATTTTCCATATTTCACATATGAAAATATATGTTTCAGTATGAAAATCGAGTTTTCTATATTTCATGTAGAAAATATAGGTGCACATTTCACATGTGAAAATTGAATTTTCTATATTTTATGTATGAAAATATAGGTATTTACATTTGTAGAGTGAACACATTTGCTATTGTTCTTTAACCAAAAAACCAAAAATTTACTGTATAATGATACTAAGTCTTACAACTTTGGCTTAGTAAAATGTGAGTTTTGCCTGGATTTCTAGGGCAATAGTTCTTAACGTTCAGTGTGCTCCGGTGCTTCAGAATCACCTGGAGGGCTTGTGAACTCAGATTGTCAGACCGCAGTTCCAGAGCTTTTGATTTAGTAGATTTGCAAATACCAGTCCAGGGACCAGAATGAAAATCATTGTGCCTTTGAGTAATGCTTTTAAAGACTTAAAATAACTCTTCTAAATCAAGTATACTGTCTTGCATCTTAATACATATGAAAGTCTTAATTTGAAACCAGAAGATTACTAAGTGACTTTTATTTATGTGGCATTGTGAACTGAAATCAATATGTAGGCATCAAAAATAACATTAAATAAAGTGTGTGTTAGAGAACACTGAAAAAAGCAACTTTCAAAAAACCATATTTATTCTGAAGTTAGATTAATTGGCTTGACTCGACTAATTAGTTCTTTGTGAAGCAAATTTTAAAAGACTACTTTATATGATTATTTTAAATCTCACCAAAGTGAACTTCTTGATGAATGGAATCTTATATTTTTAAAAATACCCGTTCCATTTTGCTTTTTTTGTTGTTGATTATTTTTTGGGTTTGTAGCTAGCCATCAACTATATTTTAAGCTGAAGTACAGTTGATTTGCATCCCTATATTTGTTTTGGGTATACAACATAGTGATTCAGTGTTTTTATGGAATATATTGAAAGGCATCACAAAATAATGGCTCTCTCTCACTCTGCTGCGTGCTGCGTCATAGCAGCTTACTCGCTTCACAGATCGAAGTGTGCATCTCTTACTCCCCTGCCGCTGTCTTGCCCTTCCAACTTCCTTTCTGCACTGGTAACCATTAGTTCTCTATATCAGTGAGTCAGTTTCTGTTTCATACTTAAATTTATTTGCATATTAGATTCCACATATAAGTGAAATCATATGGTATTTGTCATTGTCTTTCTGACTTACTTCACTTAGAATAATCTCTAGGTCCATGTGGCTGAAAATGGCATTATGTAAATATTTTCTATATTTCATATATGACATTATTTGTGCATATTTCATCTCCAAAAAGGGAATTTTCTTTATTTCATATGTGAACATAGAGGTCCATATATCATATACGAAAGTGAAAAGTGAAAGTGAAGTCACTCAGTCGTGTCCGACTCTTTGAGATCCCATGTCCATGGGATTCTCCAGGCAAGAATACTGGAGTGGGTTGCCTTTTCCTTCTCCAGAGTATCTTCCCAACACAGGGATCGAACCCAGGTCTCCCGCATTACAGGCAGACTCTTTACTGTCTGAGTCACCAAGAGCTCAAAGTCACTCAGTCATGTTTGGAATTCTCCAGGCCAGAATACTGGAGCAGGTAGCCTTTCCCTTCTCCAGGGGATATTTCATTTATGAAAACAGAGGCATATATTGAAAAGTGGTAAAATGTTCTGTTTTATATATGAAAAAAGAGCTGCATAATTCATCTATGAAAATGGTAAAATTTCCTGAATTTCATATATGAATATGGAAGTATATATTTCATATATGAAGTGGTAGGATTTCCTTTATTTCATATGTGAAAATAGAGCGACTGAACAAAGTCTGGTCTACACTGATTACGTTTGGATGAGACCGTGTGCTTTCTGCAATGAGGACATTTAGACCTGACCTTGCACTCTGTGCCCTAGGACACGGAGACTTGGGTAGAGACCCGGCCTGGCCTCTGTCCCGGAAAACTCCACGCCTGTGTCTGAATGTCAGTGCTCAGATGTCTGGGCTCTGGGGCTGAGGAGGCCTTCCCTGGGTAACCGTGCTCTTCTCTGAGTGGGGTTCCAAGGCCCCCGCAGGGGTCAGTGCTGAGGTCGGCCTCCTAGTCTGCCCCCTGCCAGGTTCACCTTCCCTGGGGCTCCTGGAGACCCCCCAGGTGGGCTACCCGGTAATCATTCCAATCTTCCAGCACATTCAGGTTGAGTAGGGAGACAGGTTCACCTGGTGAATTGGTTCCAGGGCACAAGGATTGGGCGAAACGTCACAGGGCAGCAGGTGAGTTTGCTGCTGTGGTCTCCTTCCAGTCGACTCTCTCCTCCAAAGAGAACAGAGCTGCCCCTCGTCTTGCAGCCCAGCTCTCCTATTTTTTCTCAGCACCTCAGCGGGACAAGAAAGACAGAGCCTGCCAGAACCGAGGTAGTGGGTTCACCTCTAGCATGAGCTTTCAAAGCAGCAAAAAAATCATACAGAACCGAAGTGAAAAGAGGAGGACTTCTCTTAGACAATTGTGGGGAGAGGAGACAGACCCTACACTTCTTTCTACCTTCCCGGGAGTTTACAGGAACCCACTGATTTCCACTTTAGGGGCCCAACCAGCAGAGACCTGGTGTCCTAACCAAGGGTCATGCAACCCCAGGTGCAGGGTCTAGGGAGGTGGTGTCACCTCGGAGACTGTAGAAGTGTGTCCCCAGGTGCAGGCTCTGGGGACTGTGTGGGTCTCACCCCATCCTCCTGGGTCAGGATCCTGTGTACACAGAGACCGCGTATCTGCTCTTTACCTGCAGTGTGTCCTGTTTCCTCGGAGAGTCCCAGCATCTGAATTGAGGGTGTTGCCCTGATGAACCTGTGGTTCTTTTTCTTCTCTTCATCTTGTCACATTCGCATGAGGTCAGGCACCTTTGAGTGGGTCGCTGCTCTCTGTTCTGCTGAGTGAAAGCCTTTGGTTGCATCATATTAATATCATAGCATATCACATGCTAATTCATGGGGTCACTGCTGTCTGGTTCCCCCCGACCAAGCTAAGGTAGTTTAGCTTGTAACTGAACTGTTATTTTATATTGGAGTAGAGTTGATTTCCGATAGTTAGTTTTAGGTGTACATGAACTTGATTCAGTTATACGTGGATGGATATATATTCTTTTTCTTTTTTTTTCTCATATAGGTTATTACAGTATGTTCAGGAGAGTTCCATGTTCTGTTCAGTAGGTCCTTTTTCATTACCCACTTGACATATATTCATGTGTATATTTTCATCCCAAATTAATTTATCCCTCCCTTCGAACTTTGTTTTGATAATCAATATTTGGTTTTCTCAGGCTGTTTCTGTTTGTACATTAGTTCAATGGTATGAATTTATATATTCTAACTGTACGTGGTATCTTAAGATGTTTGCCTTTTTGTCTTTGACTTACCTCACATAGAATTATAATGCCTTGGTTCATCCATTGCTGCTGCCAATATGATTATTTTGTTCTGTTTTAAGGCTGAGTAGTATTTTAGTGTATAGACGTACAATGTAGTCTTTGTATTTGTGTCAGTGGACATTTTGGTGGATTCTAAGTCTTGGCTGTTGTAAATAGTGCTGCCTTGAAAATCGAGGTGCATGTGTCATTTTGAATGATGATTTTCTTTGGATCCAAGCCCAGGAATGGGATTGCAGGATCGTATGATACCTCTGTGTTTACTGCTTCAGGGAACCTCCATGCTGTTTTCCATCATGGCTTCAGCAGTCCATTCCCACCAAGAATGTAGGAAGATTCTACTTTCTGTACATTCTCTACAGTATTTATTCTTTATAGATCTTTTTGATGATGGCCATTGTGACGAGTGTAAGGTGATAGCTTATTGAAGTTTTGATTGGCATTGATTTAGTAATTATTGATGTGGAGTATCTTCCCATATACTTATATGATTTTACACCTTGTGAGTACAATTTACCTCTTGAAAGTGGCTTCCTGAAACTTTGCCCGATTAGGAATTCTTTTGCAATGATTTTCCCCAGGACATTCTTGAGGGCAGTGTCATTTAAAGCCCCGCTGGACTTGTGACTGTTAAGAGCCCTTCAGCCCCTGCGTTATGACTTCCCTGCTGGCGCAGGGATTGAGAATCCACGACTTGCAGGAGACGAGGGTTCGATCCCTGGGTCAGAAATCTCCCCTGTTGGAGGCAATGGCAGCCCACTCCAGTGCTCTTGTCTGGGAAATCCCATGGACAGAGGAGCCTGATGGCCACAGTCCATGGAGTTACAGAGAGTCAGACACGACTGACTAAACGACAGTAGCGCACGTCCTAACGTGTATATATTGATCTGAACTGGTTAATTATTCCCTGCCCCATTTTTTAGTAACCATAAGTTTCTTAGATACTAAGTCTGTGAATCTGTTTCTCTTTTGTAAAGAAGTTCATTTGCACCCATTTTCAGTTTACATCTAGGAGTGATATATGATACTTATCTGTCCCTGTCTCCCTTACTTCACTTGAAATGATCACCTTGACCTTCTTTTCTATGGCTGGACTTGGAATTATTTCCTACTTCTTTATGGTTGAGAAATGTTGTGTTTTGTGTGTGTACTCCACTGTGTATTCATTTATCTGTAATTTCATCAATGAGCTTGCTTCCCAGACTTGGCTGTTGTACCTTCTGGGGCCAAGATTGGAGGGGTTCCCATAACTTTTAAATTTTTTATTTTCCCCAGCTTTATGCCCAGACATGGGATTGCTGGGTCCTGAAATACTCCTATGTTATTTTTTAAGTGAGCTTCCTTTCGTTCTCCCTACTGGATGAACCTGTGTACATTGCAATCAATGGTGCAGGAGGGTTCCCTTGTCTCCATACCCTCTCTAGCATTTATTCTTTTTAAAATTATTTATTCGTTTATCTTTGGTTGCACTGAGTCTTGGTTGCTGAGCGTAGGTTTTCTCTAGCTGCAGCAAGCAGGGGCTACTCTAGTTTCACGGTGCAGCTGCTCGTTGTGGTGGCTTCTGGTTACAGAATGTGGGCTCTAGAGCTCCAGGCTTCAGGAGTCACATTACGAGGGCTCAGTAGTTGTGGTTCAAGGGCTCTAGAGCACAGGCTCAACAGTTTTGGTCCATGGGCTTAGTTGTCCCACATATCTGGAATCTTCTCAGACCAGGGATTGAACCCGTGTCCTCTGCATTTGCAGGCTGATTCTTAATCACCACACCACCAGGGAAGTCTTAGCATTTATTCTTTAAGATGTTTTGAAATGGCCATTCTGACCAATGTGAGTGCTTAGCTCATTGGACTTTTGATTTGTGTGTCTCTAATAAAAGCTCAGTTGGTAAAGATTCCACCTGCAATGCAGGGGACCCTGGGCCGGGAAGATCTGCTGGAGAAGGGATAGGCTACCCACTCCAGTATTCTTGGGTTTCCCTGTGGCTCAGCTCGTAAAGAATTCCCCCGAAATTTGGGAGACATGGGTTCAATCTCTGGGTTTGGAAGGTCCCCTGGAGAAGAGAAAGGCTACCCACTCCAGTATTCTGGCCTGGAGAATTCCATGGACTTTATAGTCCATGGGGTCGCAAAGAGTCGGACACGACTGAGCAACTTCCACTTCAGGGCTTCCCTTGTAGCTCAGTCAGTAAAAAATTTGCCTGCAGTGTAGGAGACCAGGGTTCGATCCCTGGGTCAGGAAGATCCCCTAGAGAAGGAAATAGCAACCCACTCCAGTATTCTTGCCTGGAGAACCCCATGAACAGAGGAGCCTGGTGGGCTACAGTCCATTTGCTCACAGAGTCGGCCATGATTTAGCAACTAAAGAGGGAGAGAGAATAATTAGTGATACTGAGTATCTTTTCATGTGCCTAACTGCAGTCTGTAGGCCTTCCTCGGAGAAATAGCCATTTTAATCTTTGGCCCATTTTGTTCTTGGGAATGTTGGGATTTATTTTTGATATTGAGTTGCAGGAGCTGTTTGTATGTTTTGGAGATGAATTCCTTGTGGGTGTCTTTGTTTGCAAATCTTTCTTCCTATTCTGAGGGTTGTGCTTGTCTCTCATTTAGGGTAGGCAAATGATTTTCAGGTTAATGAGGTCCCATTTTCTGACTTGTGGTGTATTTTTCATTATTCTGAGAGGTAGATCCACAGCAGATTTGCTGCATTTTATCTCAAAGCATGTCCTATTTATATTTTTCTCAAGAACTTCATAGTATCCATCATTACCTTTAGACACTTATTACTGTTTGGAGTTTATTTTGTGTATGGTCTTAGGAAGTTTTCTAGTTTCATTCTCATTTTCATGTCTGAAGGAACCCTCACTGTGTCTTCCATTGTGGCTGTTACAGTTTACATCCCAAACATCAGGAGAGGAGGGTTCCCTTGTTTGCACACCTTCTCTTGCACTTACAGTCTCTAGAGTGTTTGGCAATGGCCATTCTGACCGGTGTGATGGATGCTTTGCTGTCGTTTAGATTTGCATTTCTCTAATGCTTAGTGATGTTGACATCATTTCATGTGATTGTTTTTTTAAAGGGTACGAGTTAAACTTACGTCTTGACATTGGCTTCTTTAATGCCTACCTCGTTTTAAATTCTTTTTTCATAACCACCCATAAGCCATTTCTTGAGGGCATGTGTTTTAATTTTTTATAGCCTCTAGATCCTTGTGAATATTAAATGTCCCGCAGCGCAGCTCTTCATGGTGTTATTACAAGAAATGGCCACGACGCGGCAGCACTGTTTCACGTCCAACTGGTTCTTCATGCCCACTGAGCCTTTGGGAAAGTTGGCTTCCAGGGCTGTGACTGAGAGTAGAATCTGCCTGAGCAAACACCCAAGAACTTGGCTCACTACTTCTTCCCCTTAAGGCTTCACCCCTCCCTTTCAGACTCATCCCAACCTGGGGTACTGCTCCCTGCTGAGGTGCCTAGGAGGCTGCACTCTCAGGAAGGAGGCTTCAGCTGGGGACCTCAGCACCAGGGGACCTGGAGGATGGGTGACTTTACCAAGGTCC
>SRVM01016703.1:0-12484 GCA_007570785.1 Antilocapra americana | reverse complement strand
AATATTTCCTTATCAAATTATGATTATTCCTCTATTATTAAAACTAACTGAAAGATGTAGAACCAGGGAGGAGAGCAACTTCAGGTAAAGCAAGAAGCAGTCCTTATGTAGTAGGCTGTGGGATCAAGTCTGATACAATGTTCCTAAAATCTCCAGGCCCTTTCCCTTGTCCTTTTTTGACTGTTATTTTCTTATCCATATTTGACCCTTTCCCTGTTTCATGGTCCAGGCCTCCTGAAACTCTTGAAATTTACTCTCTTTCATAGTTCTTGCACAGCAACTGCAGAAACGTTCAGTAAAGGAGCTCCCAACACAAATGCTCAGACATGGTAAGAAAGGTTTTGTATTTTCTGCACCTCTGGGGAGAGGGGAGGGCACTGAGATTAAGATCAATCACCAATGGCCAATGATTCAATCAATAAGCCTATTTCTTGAAACTTCTATAAAAATTCACAAATACTGGGGTTCAGAGAGTTTTCCAAGTAGTGAATACAAGAGGGTGATGTGAGGGTGCTGTGTTCCACTAGGGCATGGGGGTCCACACATCTCCTCTCCCTCTTTGCCCTACATTTCTCCTTTATTTCACTGTCTGTGAATTTTATCATGTATAATAATCTGTGAACAGTATGTAAGAGTTTTCCATTGGGGATTATTCAATGGACAGTTCCTCTCCCCTCCCTGAGGTTGAGGGAAAGTGAGCAGACAGAGGCTAGAAGACCATAGTGGGGGTAGCAATGAAAGTTTCAACCCTCCTGTAGATAGTCCTCTCCTTTGCAGTAAGAGCCCATTCTGGGTTATGAGGGCCTTTCCAAAATCATCGACTTCATACAGCAGAAGACGGTTTTATTGTTCTCATCACATAAGAAATACTAAAATTTTTAGGAACTCAGTGTCAGATAAAGAATGAAAAAAACCTTATATTTCATCTTATAATCCCAATATCAACATGTAAATAGTATCACTATTCAATTTATATGGTCCTTGGATGAGGTTACAGAAATAAACACACTGGTAAGTTTTCTTCATGCATTTTTCCATTTTAGCATGATTCCTTCACATTATTTATTTATTTATTTTTTATTAATGGTGGAAAATTTGTACCGTACACATAAGCACAGATACTAGCTGGTATTATAAAACTCGGGCATCCAGATGCAGTAATTATTGACATATAGGGAATATTTTTTACCTGTGACCTCTTTGTGTGGTTGTAGAGTTGTGGAGTTTTTTTGAGCATTTATGTATTTATTTGTGTGGATTGGGTCTAGTTGTGGGCAGCAAGCTCAGTAGTCGTGGTTTGCCTGCTTAGTTGCCCCAAGGTGTATTGGGCCTTAGTTCCCCGAAAAGAGATTAAAACCAGGACTCCTGCATTGGAAGGCAGATTCTTTTTTTTTAAAATCAATTAATTAATTTACTTTTTTACATTATAGTGTTGGTTTTGCCATACATTGACATGAATCTGCCATGGGTATACATGTGTTCCCCTGGAAGGCAGATTCTTAACTACTGGACCACGAAGGAAGTCTTGTAGAAATTTTTGAGGCTTATCAAAGGCATTATACCAATTTTTCTTAAAATAATTCATGAGGAGAAATACATTTGTACATGATTACTCTATCATGTCATGCTCTGCAACATTCATAATTCTGTCTCCAAAGGAGGTTTCCAAATGGGCTTTTCAATTTGGCCATCCCCCACAGCCCTAACATTCTCTGTTGAAAAACAAACTGGTGATTCCAATTGTTGACCTTGTACCGAGTTGTGATGACCACCTCATAACTGACCCATTGCCCCTACCATTTCAGAAACTTCTAAGCCTAGCATCTGCCTGGAGCCAGCATTACGGGGTCCCTGCTCTGACCAGGAGATGAAGTACTTCTACAATGCCAAGACCGGGCACTGTGAAATCTTTATGTATGGCGGCTGCAAAGGGAACAATAACAACTTCAGCACAGAAAGAGACTGCAAGAAGATGTGCGGTGAAAAGAGAGATCCCAGTGGTAAGACAGGGCCAGGGAACAGGAGAAGGGGCAGGGCTGGGGAACGAGATGGAGCTCAGCAGACCACACACCGTTCACCCTGCCTGGTGTCTTCCTCCTCGCTGCTGCCAGGAGACGAGGTGGCCGTGCTCTGTGAAACCGCACACTGAGCGAGTTCTCCAGGGGCCGACTCTCCAGAAGGTCAGCACTAAGTGCCTCTTTATGATCATCTGAGCCTAATCACATGCTCCACTTTCTCAAATGGGACCACTCATTCAGCCACCGTCCAGGGCAGGTCTGCAGTGCTCAGAGGTGCCCCACATTGGCATGGAAAACTCACTTCCTTCTTGATGGCAATTTGGGTCATGAGGACTGCAATTTTATATATTTAGGAAAATCTAGGATCTGTCAAGATGACGGATGTTTAGGTCTGGAGCTACAGTGATGGCACTCAACAAGTTCCTTTCTTTTTGCAGATGACTGGTGAAGAGTGGTCCCCAGAAAATGTTAAGTCCGAGGAAGACTCCTGCAAGGCTGGACTGTGGCTGCTTCTAAAATAGTTCCGTCTCCTCGGATTCCTCTCCACTACACTTCTTAGCACAACCTACCTGTTTCCCTTCCTCTGTGGTCTACGTGCCTTAATTCTGCCTCACCCAGTTGGCTCCCAGCACCATGAGATCATGTCTTTCCTTTATCCCTAGCACTTAGCTCAGTTCACCAAGGAGACAATTCATAATTATTTGAGGAAGGAAGGAGTGAATGTAGGAACACTTTTCACATGACCAGAGTAACTACAGAGCCTACGATGTAACACAGGATTTTTGTTGTTATCCCCATCCTCATGGGATCCTCATCTTCATCCCCCTGCCCAGCATCACTGCTCTCCTTGTGGATGGCCACGGTAGAATTTCCAGCCTCCAGTTCTCAACATCAATAATGAGAGAAGAGTGTGGGATAAAGAAGCTCCTTGACCCCACAATGATGTTGCAAATTTCTTTTCTGTAGCTTCAAATACTGTGGTTTATATTTCAATAAATGCATATTCAAAATTAAACTGACTGGAGTGGAGTCTGTTGTTTGCAACTACTAACCTTAACAAATAGAGTCTATGGAAATGGTGGTCTTTCTCATTGTTCTGCAGTGGGCACCTCCCATTTCCTTGTCCAGAGACTGGCCTATGGGTATAGGAAGCAAATCCATTATAGCATCATCGACCTCTTAATAGCCACTTCAATCTACACAGAAACCTGGGAGACAGGCATCTCAACATGAAACCTTTTGTTTCTTTCTTCTAAATCCAGTTTAAATTTGGGGGCATTTTTTTCTCCTGGACTCTCAAAAGGAGAATGGGCATGAGTTTCAGTTGTCTGCTTTTCTAAGGAATGTAGTTTCCTGAGGTCACATGTGAGAAGGGGATTTTTATTTCAGTTAAAGAAGGACAATTACCTTTCAGTGTCCCAGGCTCTGTGCTAGTATTTGATTCATTATTCTATTAATCATTCTAAAACTTCTTCAAGGAAGGAAATGATGGTGTAAAACTTGCCCTTAGCTGCTGTATTCTTTTCCTAATTTGGCAGGTCCCCGTCTTTCCAATAGAGGGACTTTGATAATGTTTTCCTGCTCTGCTTCTGGGAAGATGTAGAATGGAGTCACCTTTGAAGAACAGAGAGTATCTGTTTCATGACAGATGAGGAAAGTGAAGCCTGGGGACCATAGCAATCCCAGTATTGCAATAAACAAGAATGCAGAGGGTGCTGGTGCTGGTACTCACTTCCCATAGTCTTGGGCAAATTTCTCAGCATCTCTGAGCTTTGTTTACTTTAGTTATAAAATAACTAAAGGAGAAGCCTTGTACTTATTAATATTTCTAGCCAGAGACCAACACAAACACTCCCCTTTCTAGTTGAACTCATTGGGTTTATTACTCACTGCAGCAAGGAACAGGAATTGTCTTGGGGAAAAAAAAGCTATTCTATTGAGACGATGTTAGACAAAACACATGAAAAGATGCTCAACATCACTCATTATCAGAGAAATGCAAATCAAAACCACAGTGAGGTACCATCTCATGCCGGTCAGCATGGCAGCTATCAAAAAGTCTACAAACAATAAATACTGGAGAGGGTGTGTAGGAAAGGGAACCCTCTTACACTGTTGGAGGGAATGCAAACTAGTACAGCCACTATGGAGAACAGTGTGGAAATTTCTTAAAAAATTGGAAATGGAACTGCCATAGGACCCAGCAATCCTACTGCTGGGCATACACACCAAAGAAACCAGAATTGAAAGAGACATGTGTATCCCAGTGTTCATCAGAGCACTGTTTACAATAGCCAGGATATGGAAGCAACCTAGATTCCCATTGGCAGACGAATGGATAAGAAAGCTGTGGTACATATACTCATCTATTAAAAAGAATACATTGAATCAGTTTTAATGAGGTGGATGAAACTGGAGCCTATTATACAGAGTGAAGTAAGTCAGAAAGAAAAATACCAATATAGTATATTAATGCCTATATATGGAATTTAGAAAGATGGTAATGATGACCTTATATGTAAGATAGCAAAAGAGACACAGATGTAAAGTGTGGTCCCTTGAGCAGCACCATCAATGCCTTGGGAACGTTTTTGATGTAGATATTCAGGGCCTACCCTGTGCTACTGAATCAGCCCTCTGGTAGTAGAGATCTAAAATCTGTGTTTGATCTCATGGCTATAGGATTTTGATGCTCACTCAAGTGTGAGACCCACAGCCTTGTTAAATTCAGGACTGTTATGTCAGTGTTCACCTTTTGCAGTATTGATAGAAATTTTTTTTACATGAAATCTCTGGCCCAGGGATTGAACCCACATCTCTTATGTCTTCTGCATTGGCAGACTGGTTCTTTAGTAGTAGTGTCAAACATACTATGAGGTCATAAAAGTGAGGTGCTGTTTTATCATCATGTAGTGAGAAAATGGTCACCCATTGCTCGGATATGAACATACCTCTCAGAGGGCACAGCATCTCAAATATCTAAATATTTTCTGTCTGCTCTGAGTGAATTCCATTCAGGATAGTCCCTTAGATAGCATGGAATCAAAGATTGTCACTTTTCACAAGGAGATACTGAGGAACAGAAGCAGAGATATGACCTGGGGTCCCAGAGGGTTAGATTACTTGTCTTTATCCAGAAAGCAATCACTGTTTCGTTCCTGTCCTGTAATTTCTCTAAAGAGACCTGCAGGAGCCAGGAAGATTTCTTTTTTGTTTGTTTGTTTTGATTGGAGGATAATTACTTTACATTATTGTGTCAGTTTTTGACATACATCAACATGAGCTGGCCACAGGCATATATGTGTCCCCCCCATCCTGAACACCCCTCACACCTCCCTCTCTACTCTGTCTACCCATGTTGTCCCAGAGTACTGTCTTTTGGCACCCTGCTTAACACATCAATTTGCACTGGTCATGTATTTTACATATGGCCTTGTATATGTTTCAATGCTGTTCTCTCAAATCATCTCTCTGTTGCCTCTTCCCACTGAGTACAAAGGTCTGCTCTTTACATCTATGTCTTTTTTGTTGCCCTACATGTAGGATCATTGGTATTGTCTTTAAAAATTCCATATATATATATATATATATACATATATATATATGTTAATATACAGTATTTGTCTTTCTCTTTATGACTTACTTCAACTCTGTATAATAGGCTCCAGGTTCATCCATCTCATTAGAACTGACTCAAATGTGCTCCTTTTTATAGCTGAGTAATATCCCACTGTGTATATGTACCACAACTTTCTTAACCATTCATCTGCCAGTGGACATCTAGGCTGCTTCCATGTCCTTGCTACTGTAAATAGTGCTGCAATGAACATTGGGGTACATGTATCTGTTATTGTTTGTAGATTTTTTTTTTTGTTTGTAGATTTTTGATGAAGGCCGTTCTGCCCGGTGTGTGATGATATTGCATTGTGGTTTTGATTTGTATTTCTCTAATAATGAGTGATGTTGAACATCTCTTCATGTTTATGTTAGCCATCTGTATGTCTTCCTTGGAGAAATGTTTGTTTATGTCTTTTGTCCACATTTTGATTGGGTTGTTCATTTTTCTATTGAGCTGCATGAGCTGCCTGTATATTTTTGAGTGATAATTTGTTCATCTGTTTTATTTATTACTATTTTCTCCCATTCTGAGGTCTCTCTTTTCACTATGCTTATAGTTTCCTTCATTGTGCAAAACCTTTTAAGTTTAATTAGGACCCATTTGTTTATTTTCATTTTTATTTCCATTACTCAGAGAGGTGGGTCACAGAGGATCTTGCTGTGATTTATGTTGGAGAGTGTACTGCCTATGTTTTCCTCTAAGAGGTTTATAGTTTCTGGTCTTACATTTAGGTCTTTAATTCATTTTGAGTTTATTTTTGTGTATGGTGTTAGAAAGTGTTCTAGTTTCATTCTTTTACATGTAGTTGACCAGTTTTCCCAGCACCACTTGTTGAAGAGACAGTCTTTTTTCCACTGTATATTTTCTCCTCCTTTGTCAAAGATAAGGTGTTCACAGCTGTGTAGATTTATCTCTTGGCTTTCTATTTTGTTCCATTGATCTATATTTCTGTCTTAGTGCCAGTGCATTACTGTTTTGATGACTGTAGCTTTGTAGTATAGACTGAAGTCAGGAAGGTTGATTTGGGGTCTTTTATATTCCCATACAAATTGTGAAATTATTTGTTCTAGCTCTGTGAAAAATACCATTGGCAGTTTGATAGAGATTGTGCTGAATCTATAGATTGCTTTGGGTAGTACACTCATTTTCACTATATTGATTCTTCTGGTCCAAGAACATGATATATATATCTCAATCTATTTGTGTCATCTTGGATTTCTTTCATCAGTGTTTTATAGTTTTCTCTATACATGTCTTTTGCTTCTTTAGGTAAATTTATTCCTAAGTGTTTTATTCTTTTTGTTGCCATGGTGAATGGGATTGTTTCCTTAATTTCTCTTCCTGATTTTTCATTGTTAGTGTATAGGAATGCAAGGGATTTAGAGCCCAGCCTTACACATGAGCAGGGACAGGGGAGATGGAGGGAGAACTGGCCCATCAGGTAGCTTGTGTATCTGGGAGCCTCTAACTTGGACTAGAGGAGGACAAGGAGAGGAGGACATGGGGAGAAAAAGACAGACAGATGAGAGAGGATGGGGGAGAAAAGAGGAGTTTCTGCTATTAGGGGAAGTCTCTGCTGTTCCCTTGTCTCAGGTAGATAGATTGAGGCAGAAATAGGGGCAGGGCCAGAAGGCCTCCTGAACTAGAATCCTCATTCTACCATCTGCAGGTTGTGTTTCCTGAGCAAGTGCTTTTACCTCTTAGCCTGTGCTTTTGCCTCTTAGCCTGTGCTTTCTCCTTTACACAATGGGATGAGAATCCTAGATATTGAAGGATAGACATGAGGCTAAATGAAATCATCCATGTGAGATGTCTCAGGAGAGAGTAGACCCTCCACTCACAGTTGCTTGTTTGGTGAATTAGAGGCTACTGATGCTCTTCTGTCCTGGGACAGCTCGGTATTGAGAGCCCCTGCCCTTCTCAAGGGAAAGGGTATCTGTACCAGGAAGGCAGCCCCTCGTGTCTTCTGCAGTTCATCACCCAGCTCTGTGCCTGCTTGACATTTGGCTGGACTTGCTCCTGGGGCTTTTGGGCATGGAACCCAGTGCCCTCCTCCTTGACCTGGAGTGGAGCACACTTTGTGTCTCTGTATTGTGTGTACATGTGTGTGTGTGTGTGCTTGGAAATACTTGTCTGAGTGTAGTTGAGTTGGAGGGAGGCCAGTGCTACATGATTTCACTGGGGAGTGAATACACAGGAGTGAGGGGAGGGTCTGTGGGTGTGTCACCCCTCCCAGCTCCCCTGTAGATAAAGCTCTCAGTGCAGCAGAGTGCATGTGCACAAACTCTGCAGCCAGGTCCCTGGGTTCAAAACCTCTCTCTGCTAGATGACTTAGTGACTGTAACTAACTTTCTTTTGTGTAGCTCAGGTTCCTCCTCTTTATTATCCCCTCATTTAGAGTATTTTTTAAAATTTTATTCATTTATTTAAGAGTTTTTGAGAATTAAATCTGTAAATATGTGTCAAGTGCTTGGATAATGACTGACATATAGAATAATTTACATTTTATCTGTTGTGATTGCTCATACTATTATTATTACTACTACAAAGGACTCTGACTTCTCAGGGAGAAGGAACATATGTCTGTTGTGTCCATTGCTTCCATAGCAACCCTGTGATGCGTGCAGCGCTGACCTCACCTGACACCTGAAGACATGAGGACTCTGGGAGATTTCCATCTGCAGACACAGAGATGGCAAAAGGCAGAGGTGGTCATAAAAATGAGGTCATGTGACCCAAAACCACTGGGGGAGAGAGGAGGAGGAACTGGGTGGTTGTGGGCAATCTTCCAAGGTGCCCTGAAGTCCACTCAGGAAGACAGCTCTCTTGTTTGTGAAACCAGGTGAGGGAGGGCAGGTGGTCAGGTTGTGGAGATGTGTGTAGCTCCCTCCTTCCCCTCTGCCCACTTCCCTTACTCCTTGTTAGAAACAGAAAACAGGTTTACTGCCCCAGCAGGACATCACCTTCCCAACTAAGTTCCTCCAGGGAGCAGCAAGGTAAAGAGCAGGTCTCCATCCAGTAGAGAAGCTGTAGCAATGGATGCAGGAAGGTGTCTGTTTCACACAGTCTTCTGAGCTAGGTGAGGGTGTGTTGGGTGAGGTAATTGATGTCCAGATGTGATGGCACATACAGAAGGCAGAAAAGGAGGACTTGAGCTTCTACACTGCTGTTCACTTACTCATCCTGTGATTTGCTGTCATCCAGTCACTGATTGTCCATCACAGGCCATGCACCACTTTAGTTGCTAGGATCCTTCCCGGGTGACCGTGTTGGAGGAAATTCCAGCTGTACAACTATAAAACATGTTTCCATGACACCAAAAGGCAATGTCAATTTTAAGAAGCACTGATATTGGGCATTTTTCCCCAGCAGGCTGAGGTAGGGCAATGGGTAGTCAGGGGAGTACACATTGTACAATATTGATGCCAGGCCCTTCTCTTCCTCACTCACCTCCTTGTCTCTCTTTCAGTCACTGAGCTGAAGTGTGAGCCAGGTGCTATCTTTCCTCAGGAGCCCTCCTGCAAGGCCAGGAAGATAAGCTACCTCTGCTTTTGAGCAACCCTTCATACCCTCCTGGGCAGCCTTGTGGCCAGTATACCAGGGTGTGAAACTAGCAACCAGGCCCAGGGCAAGTCCAGTCTCATCTCTCTTCTCTGGAGGTGGGGGATGATGGGAGTACATGGAAGGGATTGGGTTGCAAGGGTGGGGTGATTGCTGTCAACCATCTCTGGATTTCTTCTGGGAAATGGGCAGTTTAACTCCATGATGAGTTTTTGGCTCTCAAAAGGTATTATTATGTGTTCAGCTTTTAAAGAAAAGTATCCCAACTAACTAGCAGATGAGGGATCCCATCACTGAAACTCTTTCTTCCTGGACACAACCTTCTGTGTACACCTCAGTGCAGTGTAATCACAAGATCCACATTTGTTCTTGTCCTCATTCATGTCCAAGTCTCTTGAGACTCTTGGAAATTACTGTCTATCTGTAAGTCATGAGATGAGTCTAGGATAGAAACCTAGATAGCATCAGGATGGGATTGGACTCCAGAACATGCCATTGGGTGCTTAGAGGGTTAGAACCATCAACTCTCAGTCCCTCTGGGGAGAGAGGAGGCTACTGATGCTGAGTTCAGTTTAGAATCAACGGGAAATGATTCTGTCAAGTTGCCTACCTCCAATCTTCAATTAAAACCCATAAACACTGGGTTCAGAGAGCCTCCAGGGAAGTGAGGCATTAAGAGATTGTGAGGGGAGGAGAGTCCTGAGAGAGTTTGGAAGCTCAGCAGCCCTAACTACCCATTTGCCCTACAATTTCTCTGTCCCTGGGTTATTTTGCTTTAAAATAACTGGGGACAGTAAGTAATGGGCTTCCCTGAGTTCTGTGAGTGGTTCCAACAAGTTTCTGAATACAGGAGTTTGGTCATGACACCTCTGAGTTGATAGCCAGTTGATCCCAGGTGTAGGTGGCAAACGCACTTGTATTGGACCCTTGAAGTGCAGCTGACCTAAGGACCACGCCCTCAATGTCTGTGGTCTGGGTCGCCTCTATGGATTTAGTGCCCGAATGAATTGACTTCTGAGATTCCAGTGAGTGTTGGGGAACTGGCTGCTGTTGGTAGAGACCTCACATATTTCAAGTCAAGGAAAAAAATCCAGACTCACTTTTGTCTACCATTTGTCTCTGGAGGGAGGGTCAGGGCCCTGCAACTATACTATGTGGGGCCAAGCACTCAGAACACCATCCCTATTCTCTTCATTTTCAGAATATTTGGCAGAATCAGGTACTTGATTAAATGTCGATTAAATGGGATGTGACAGGATGGAATCTTGTCCTGTTCCCACCACCCACATGCTGTGGTTCCCGGGGCAAGTCATCTGCATTTTCCTTACTTGAGCACAGAGACTAGGTTACATGAGCTTTTTGAAAGCTTTACCAGTCATAATACAAATTTTATGCATTTGTTGTCAAAGGTGTCCGTTTTGTACCAAATTGTTTAGTCCAAAAGACTCCTCTACCTACATTTCCTCATCACCCCTCTAAAAAATTTATCTGTCAAATATGATCATTTCTCTGTTATGAAATTAATCAGAATATTGAGGGTCAGGTGGTCTTTTTCCCTAAAGAGGCAACTGTAGGACGAACAGGAAATGAAGCACTTCCTAGAGTTTGTTCAAGACAGCAGGCTGTTCTACCCAAATGGTACAAGATTGTCAAGTGAAGGTGATTCACTTTGCTGTCCTGCTTGAGTATTATTTCATTACCCAATCAGGATACAGGAAGTTAGGGGAGACTCAAAATTATACAGACAGGTCTCATTATCAAATACATTAACAGTAATTCTATTATATCCAGTCTCTTCAATATACTGTGCACTTGGCATGAGTATGAAATGGGAGATTCATTTAATGAAAATTATTATTATTATGCTTTTTGTCCACAAGGCATCTTTCTTGGTATAGGGAAACCACTGTAAACAAAATATCTTTTTTAAAAAAAGGTCCATATAGTCAGAGTTATGATTTTAAGCAGTAGTCATGTAGGCATCTGAGAGTTGGACCATAAAGGAGGCTGAGTCCCCCAAAATTGATGTTTTCAAATTGCAGTGCTGGAGAAGGCACTTGAGTGTTCGATGGTTGACAAGGACATCAGACCAGTCCATCCTAAAGAAAATCAGCAGTGAATATTCCTTGGAAGGACTGAGGCTGAAGCTGAATCTCCGATCCTTTCATCACCTGATGCGAAGAGCTGACTCGCTGGAAAAGTTCCTAAGGCTGGGAAAGATTGAGAGCAGGAGGAGATGGGGATGACAGAGGATGAGATGGTTGGATGGCATCATTGACTCAATGAACATGAATTTGAGCAAATTCTGAGAGATAGTGAAGGACAGGGAAGACTGCCATCTGCAGCCTGTGGGGTCCTAAAGAGTGGGACATGACTTAGTGACTGAACACAACAAACTTTTCCTGAGGTCATCCCTAGTGGCTCAGGGTAGATACTTAGTTTGGAAAGATCCCCTGGAGAAGGAAATCACAATCCACTCCAATATTCTTGCCTGGGAAATCCCATGAACAGGGGAGCCTGGAGGGCTACAGTCCATGGGTCACAAAGAGTCAGACAGGACTTAGGGACTGAACAACACCAGTGGGATAATGACTTTGTATCAATGAAAAAAGATTGTCTTAAGCAACTCACTATGATGCTGTGTAGACTTGGGCAAGACATTTCAACTCTCAGAAACACAGATTTGTTCTTTATAAAAGAGGATGACAGTATCTGCATTAAGAAATCCCCAGTTTTGCTTCTCTTTGAGAACCCAATCACGATGGCATGATCACTCACCTAGAGCCAGACATCCTGGAATGTGAAGTCAAGTGGGCCTTAGAAAGCATCACTATGAACAAAGCTAGTGGAACTGATGCAATTCCAGTTGAGCTATTTCAAATCCTGAAAGATGATGCTGTGAAGATGCTGCACTCAATATGCCAGCAAATTTGGAAAACTCAGCAATGGCCACAGGACTGGAAAAGGTCAGTTTTCATTCTAATCTGAAAGAAAGACAACGTCAAAGAAAGCTCAAACTACTGCACATTTGCACTCATCTCACACACTAGTAAAGTAATGCTCAAAATTCTCCAAGCCAGGCTTCAGCAATACATGAATTGTGAACTTCCAGATGTTCAAGCTGGTTTTAGAAAAGGCAGAGGAACCAGAGATCAAATTGCAAACATCCGCTGGGTCATCGAAAGAGCAAGAGAGTTCCAGAAAAACATCTATTTCTGCTTTATTGACTATGTCAAAGTCTTTGACTGTGTGGATCACAATAAACTGTGGAAAATTCAGAAAGAGA
>SRVM01016672.1:0-34214 GCA_007570785.1 Antilocapra americana | reverse complement strand
AGCCCTCATCCCTGTCACCCCAGCCCTCGTCCCTGTCACCCCAGCCCCCGTATCACCCCAGCCCTCGTCTGTGTCACCCCAGCTCTGTATCACCTCAGCCCTCAGGGCTGCCTGCCTTGGTTGGACCTGGGGACTGTCTCGTGTGAAGAACGCTGCAGATCCAGGAGGCCAGTGTGTGTTTAAGAATTTACCCAGTTACACCAGCGCACACACCTGTTCCCTGGTGAGTGAGGGTGTGAGTGTAATTTCCTCTTTTTAACCTGAAGATTGCATTCTCTCAAAATCAGAGGGAGTTTTAGATTTTGATTTGAATGTTAAAAATTAAGACCTGACACTGCCTAAATGACTGAGATAGTCATTTCAGTGGAAAACAAGTTTTCATAAAAATTGGCCATTTCATCCAGATGATTCAACCTGAGATTTCATAGAGATGCTATTTAAGTTGGCATACTTAACATTTTTGAAAGAACAATACACATTTATATTGCCTGTTAAAATGGGATATATTATCTCTCAAAGAGTACTTAGCTAAATAATAGTAGACTAATGCAGATAGAACCTTAATTTGATGAACTATTTTGTAATGTTTCCTGTATTTGACAATATAGTCACAATGCAAAATAATCAAGGGAATTTTAGCAAACAATAAACTACATTTTGCATTTTAGAACTTACAGTTATTATATTGCATTATTGATTTTTGTTCTCAAATTCAGATACATAGCATAAACCAGACTATTTTGCCAAAGAGAAGGACAATCTTGAATTATTTCCCCTATTTAAAAAGTCTAATTGGAATCCCAGTGTTTTTTTCTCAAACCGTAAGAGCACATTTGTCCCATGAATACATAAATAAGGTAGAAATTAGAATGATACTGTTACAGACGTTATTGTCTAGAAAAAGTACCGCCTAATATAAATGATACAAACCACCTATGTAATTTTAACTTTTCTCTTAGACACATTTTAAAAAGTAAAAAAAAAAAGCTGATAAAGTTAACTGTACATTTTAATATATCCAAACTGTTATTCTAATATATAATCTATGAAAAACTAACACGATCTTTTAAATTTTTTGTTTTTGTCATAAGTTTTGAAAAGCAGGGCCGTGTTAACATTGTTAGCACACCTCGTGACCGACAGCCACCGGTGACTGGTGGCTGCGCTTTGGGTCTAGAGCACCATGAGGGCAAAATGCACACGACTTCCTACGCTTAGATCTGAGCTGCCTCAGTTTTCCGCACTGATAACTTGGTAGGAGGCCAAAAAGAAAACGTTTCAGAAATGCCGTTGACTGAAGTGAGGAGAAGCTCTGTTGGCCACGTCTGTTTCATCAGACGCTTCAGAGGAGGCGTGTCTCCAACATGACCTTAGAGAGCAGTGCTTTCCTGCGCTTTGGTGAGTTGTCTGCTGGCCACAGCTCCTCCTACCCCTCTGTGAGCCCTGGAACCTTGACCACAGGCTGGAGTCTCATACAGCCGTGAATCCAGTCATGTTTTCACAAACCAAAATCGCCTGTGGGCGAACAAGTTTCCTCATTCAAGGAGGGCTGCACATAGAGCCTCAGTGGGATTTTGTAGGCTCCTGAAACGTACAGATTTACATAATAAAGACTGTGATGAAGATGATACCATTCCAGCTATCCCTACAATGAGACTATGACCATTGGCTGACATTGTTTAGATTTCTTTAGAAGGATTTAATTAACACTGCCATTACACAGGGCTTCAAAAGACTTTTTGAATTTTCTTAAATATTGCTATGTTGCAATAATCCTCAAGGTTCTATAGTCACTTTTAGTGGCAGATGTTAAAGGAAGAGTTTGACTTTTACTGTGACCTCATTTCATAGTATTTTAAACATATTTTGTAATTTAGGGTGTTTAGCAGTCCCTAAACATCTTCACATGCAGGGTAACTGCTTGTGGATTGCCTACAGGCTGAAGATTTAGAGAAAGTGATTTTGTTTTTGTTTCATAAATCAGTTATTTCACAGAAGCATCTGGTTGCATTTCAAATTGGAAAATAAAAGAATTAATGTCAAAAAGGCAAAAGATAAAATCAGTAAATCATTCTGTTTTAGGATTGTCTTTGCAAAGCAAATACAAAAAGTCAAAGAAGTGAGTAAGCATTAGGTCTTTCCTGATGAGGCTGACTCCACATAAGTATACTAAATTTTTTTTGTTCAAAGTTCTCTTCCCCTGGCACAACTCAGGGTGAGTTTCTGGCTTCTTGACAAATAGGAAAAGAACCTACAATATCACTGGAGAGATACCAGCTGTCCAACCTAGTTCAGCATTTCTTCCTTCTGTATCTTGGTCCATTAAAGGCCAGGTTTCGTCATTATTACTTTCAAATATCATCTGAGATCAGATAGTATAGTCTCAGCTCATAAAGCCCAACCATTTATATACTTATCTTGGAGAGCAATAACAAACTTGACTGTGTTTGCCTATTCAAAATTCTAATGTTCACACACTCTGTGGTGTACTCTAGAAGGTTTGATTGCATGATGGTAACCTCCAGATTCAGTCTTTTCCCTGTCACCTGGCCCAGAGGTCCACCTAGGACAAGACAGAAGTGTTGCCATGAGAACAGACCATCTGAGTCCTTGGCAGGAATAAGCATTGCTTACTCCAGGCATCTGACTTGGTGGAGCTCAAATGAGCCAAATGGGAGAAAACTTCTTCCAGGGACACTGCTTGAATATTGGTACAGCGCCACAGTCTGTAATGGACAACGGCGTCTCACCTGTCATTTTCGCTTCTCAAGACTTGGTTTGCTACCACTTGTCCCAGATCAGTGTTTTGTTCCACTATGGCCAGCAAGCTGCCTTTTAAAACTAAAATCCTAGAAAGTATCCCAGACTGGCTGAAAGAATGTAGAGCCATTGCTGGCCAGAATTTAGTTTGAAACTCCAAATAGCAGTTCTAAGACTGCAAAATCATGCTGGTCTTCTTAAATAATTGTTTTCGGCACATTTTGAAAAATGACCTGGAATACACATGGACATGCAATATTTATATCTTTGTTATCTTTACTGTGATTCACTTTGTTAAAAATGGCATGCTCAGTCTTCTTCAGATTATATAATAGTTATTTTCCATTTAAAAGATTATTTTGGGTTACGCAAATACAGTAGGCTTCACGTTCAAATTTTTGAGAGCTTTTGGTTTCCCTAAGCACTCTGACAGTCAGTTGTGGATGAGGAAGACTTACTAGGTTTGTCCCTACTTGTACTTTTCTTGATACATGTTTGGTAGTTAATCTGGTTTGTAATGGATACAAGTAAGAAGGACTTTAAAGTGATAACTGTCACCTCATAACTGCTTCTTTTTAACTTATTTTATAGCCTATCATGCAGCTAATATATAGTAGAAGGCAAATAGCATATTCATGAGTTACGATTTCGTTTACATTTTTTGTCAATATTGTTACTTACTTCCTAAGTTCCCAAAATGTTTATATTCATGCACCCTTTTGAGCAACCTCTGGGAAGTGGTGAAGGACAGGGAAGCCTGACATGCTTCAGCCCACGGGGAAGCCGAGAGTTGGACACGACTGAGCAACTGAACAACAACAACCCCTAATTTCAGTAATATTTTCAAGGCCCCCCAGCAGGCTGAAAGAATCGCCCACACACCCATTTATTAACTAGTCAGGTCCAAACAATGTAGGAGTCGTGCATTCCATGTGTGACTGACACCGCTCCGCTTTCCTGGACATTTAAAAATGTTCTGTGTGTTTCCTGCGGGCTTCCCTGGGGGCTCAGACAGTAAGAATCTGCCTGCAATGAAGGTGACCCAGGTTCAGTCCCTGGGTGGGGAAGATCCCCTGGAGGAGGGCATGGCAACCCACCCCAGCGTTCTTGCCTGGAGAATCCCATGGACAGAGGAGCCTGGCGGGTACAGTCCACGGGGTCTCAGAGTTGGATCCAACTGAGTGGCTAACACCGACTGACTCTGAGTTTACTGAGTGAGATCAGCAGACAAGTGACAGGGGTTTAGCTCCTTATGTTCAATGAAATATGGGTATCACGCAAAGAGGATTCTTAGGAGACAAGTTAGAGGCTAGTACTCTTTTTTTTTTTTAATTTGAATGCCATCATTCTGTTATCTGTGGTCTTTGTGATACACACATCAGACTTAGATGTGCACTTCTTAAAAATAACTTCCACATAATTACACAAGGACATAGACTTAAAATCTCCAAAGATCAGCTTTCTAAGAGTCAGGCAAACCATGGGTCATGGACCAAATACAGCAGAGGCCTGTTCATTTATAGATAAAGTTGTACTAGGCCACAACCGCGCTCCCTTAGTCACAGTCTGCCTGTAGCTGCCGTCACGCTACTAGGACGCGTCGGAGCGGTTCCGACAGAGACTATGGGGAGCCTAGAAGGTTCATCTGGCCCTTTACAGGAAACACTCATGACCCTGGTTTTCCATGGCACCCTGCCTCTTTGGTAACAGCAGACTCCTTCTCCTTAGCATAGGCTTCTTAGGAAGTTAGGACAGGTTTGTTTCTGTGGAGAACAATAATTCTGTGAATAATTGTGCATAGCAGTAATTTTGCTGGAAGTACAGCTTAGTAAACTTTCCTTATAGATCTAAAATTCAAAAGGGCATCATTCCTGAAAAAAAGTTTAGAGTATGAATTGACTTGGTTATAATTCAGTATTGACTAGCTCATCTGTAGCTCAGGAAGCAGGCAAACAGCTAACTTTTTTCTTTACAATAACTGTGTTTTTCTGAATGTCATATATTTCATTTCTTCGAAAAGAGAAGGCTTTGAGCAAATGCTTTCCCTTCCTTTTGTTAGTTATTTAGAAATCCAGGAGGGCCCCTTTTCTTAACCTGTTTCTGTCACAGAGAGATTGTTCATTTCACCTGCGTTAAGGGAAGCAGGGGCCCAGATACCGAGCAGGTAGGCGCATGTGTCCAGGGTGTGTGACTTGGAACATCTCTAGCTGAAAGGTTACAAATGAGATATTGAGTAGAAGACCTGTTACCAACTTCTTCTTAGGGATACCTGAAATTATATCATGACTGTAAATAAATAACATTGTCTTGTTTAAACTGTCGCAGCAATCAGTGTGGCGTAGGCGTCGGGATGCACTGTAGAACTCAGGGAAAGGGGCGCTGTCTGTCAGCTCCTCACAGTTGATGCGAGCAGGAGGGAGACTTGACTGCGGTGGACGAGGGGAGATGTGACATGAGACTGGACTCCAAAGTCCCACCCACCCGTCTTCCTCGACTGCTTAGTGAGGAATTTGTTAGTGAATTAAGCTTATCATTTTTAAATCTCTCTCAATGTCTGGGTCACCAGCTTCCCTTAGAAATGAATAAACCAAAGTCAATAGATAATTTTCCTCCAAGAATACTGTTAAACAGTGTGTTTAGGGACTATTAGGCCTCCATCGCAAACACACTTTAATGAAATGATTTAGTGGTTCTGAACTTTCTAGGAGCAGACCATGCCTGGAACCCGTTTCCTCAATAACCTTTCACTGAAAACAGTTATGTACAATGAAAGAGTCAGAGTTGAATTAAACCCATGCTCCCCTCTAGGAGTGAGCTTGTAATTGAAGAGAAAACACTACTGTATCTGTAGCCTGTGCTCAATCAAGGCAGGCAGCGGCAGCTCCCTTGGCTTAGAGTGACCGAGGGAAGCCTTCTGGGAACATCAGCTAAGCATGAGGGATGAGGAGAAGGCTTGCACGCCGGGAGGAGGAAGGCAGAGTATTTGGCTGAGAAATGTACCAAGTGGGGAAGTATGGTGAACAGTGCTGGGTGTGAAAGGCTGAATCTGCAGGGAAGTGCTGCTCAGTCTGCGTGAATCTCGATTGTGTGCAAAGCTGAATCAGACAGGCTTCCTCTCCCCTTTCTTACTCTGGGCAGACACCTGTGCAGCATTCCCTCAGCATCTAGCCCTCCGTCATCTACATACCTGGCTGACTTGGTGCACCCCAAGCAGAAGAAAAATCACCCAACACATACATACCCAAGACATTTTTGCAAGTCACCAGTTGAAACAAACCCTCAGTCACTAAAAGCACAAACTGCATTGGCGAGGGCTCCACTGACATAGCAGGGTAAGGGATGATAGTGCTTACTTGAGTAACTGGCAAAACTCTTGTATCTGAGTAACTCCCCATGACTCTAGACCATCACCTAACCACTTGCCGAAGCTTTAGCAACAGAGGCCCACGTCAAAGTTACGGCTTTTGTAGCTATTTTAACCTTTTTTAAATTATCTGACCTAAAAAAAAAATTAACTGAAAGGGCAAGCCCTGTGAGAGCTAAGATAGAGTTACACCTGGAGTTTAGGCTTCGAAAGATGACCTGTGCTAAGCCTCAGACAACAGACTTCAGACTCTGCAGAGCTGCTTACCCCAAACACCAAGCTGGTCCTGTGAAGGCCTTTCTTCTCCTTCTCTCTGGTTCGCCCCTTAATACACCATTCTGGAATTTCCTTTCTACACCACTCACTGCAGGCAGTATTTTGTATCCATCTTCAGGAAACTTAAAAAATAGGTAACAGTATATATACTTTTAGGCATCTTGCCACTTTGCTTGCTTCAGATAACGTCTGTGATTAGTAAATGCCTTATTGTTTCTCAGGGCAAATGAAAGGAAGGAAGGGACAAAGGCTGATGGTCATCTGAGTGATGGAAGGGGAGCTAAGACAGAGAGGCTGTGGGGACACAGGGAGCACCAGTGAGCAGGCACTTGAGAAGGAAATGCGCCCTGTGAGGGCTTTCAGACAGGTGGCCCCGTCTGCGCGCCTTCTCCACTCTTGCAGAGGAGGGGTCTGTGTCGTTTGACTGTTGGAAGCCTTCCGGAGGAGGGACCTGAGCAGCTCACAGCAGCATGGAGCAGCGGGTGGGAGAATGGAGCGCCACTGTAGACGGGAAACCTAGATCCGCCGGGCTTTAGACACAAGCCATTAGCCAAACTGGGCCTTTGAAGGACAAAGAACCAGCGTCGAGATTTCAGTTTTCACAGCCAAGACTATAGCTGCCTTACCAATTTCTGGTCGAAAGTGCCGGAAGGAGAGCTGCCAACATTTCATTTTTAAAACCTGTCAAAACGGTGCTATTGATCCTCAATACAAAGATCCATTACGGTATTTTCTAGGTAACCGTGTAAGTTTGCCCTGGTCATAGGTGTAAATATGCAGAATGTCTGTAGAGAATTCATCGGAGTCCCGCGCGTTTGCTTTGGACCGAGCTGCCGTCGCTGCAGTGGCCGAGCCGGTGGGGCGTCGGGCTCCGCAGACACAGGAGCCCGGGGGCGCGGGGCGAGGGGCGCGGGGCGCGGGGCGCGGGGCGCGGGGCGCGGGCGGACGACGCGCTGCAGCGGCTCAGATGCTCAACGAGCAAATGGATGTCGGGAGACTAACTGTCAGAAGGACCTTAGCGAGGCCCGCGCTATTGTGTGCAAGGCCACTCAGGTGTGTCAGAGCATGCCAAAAGCAGCATGTACCTACTGCTGGGAACCGTGTAAAGCAGTTTGCATGTACCGTATGACAATAAATCATCGAAGAGCCCACCAATACTTGGTATCCTGTGCTTTGAAATGTTAGCACAATTCAGGAGTGGCACAGAGGACATTTCCTTATATCTGAAATGTGGAGTTGCATTCCTTGAGTGTTTTTCCATTCTCTCAGATATAATTATACCCTGGGTTTCACAACATTTTTAGTATTATATAATGATGTCATAAAATCATAAAGTTAAAAGAGGATCTTTGTACTCATTGAATCCAACCAGCTCATTTTATTAAAAAGGAGTGACAGCCAGAGAGGTAACGATTTATCGAGGATCAGTTAGTGGCTGAGATCTGGGCTGCCCATTGCTCTCACAACTGAGAAGTCAGTTCAACAAAGTCAAGGCAGAAATTCTTATAAAAATTGATTTTCATTATAAACAATGGAAAATACAGAAAAGTACAAAATTACCACAATTCTTTCAAAGACAAGCATTGTCTTTTTTATCTAGCACTAGTTCTTACAGCCTTTATCATATTGCAACTGTTCTACATCACTATAGAACAAGCTTCCCAGGTGGCTTAATGGTAAAGACTCCACCCGCCAAGCAGGAGGCCTGGGTTCCATCTCTGGCTTGGGGATATCCCCTGGAGAAGGGAAAGGCTACCCACTTCTGTATTATTGCTACGAAATCCCATGGACAGAGGAGCCTGGCAGGCTATGGGATTGCAAAAGGGTTGGACACAACTTAGTGACAAAACAGCTTTTACTATAGGAAGCATTTTTTGCATCATCTTCACAGACATTTATGATAGTTGCATAATAATCCAGTCTCAGTTATTTTTTTCTCAGTAACACTACAGAAAGCTTTTCTGAGTTTGGGGAAATCCACCCTAAGGTAATAACCCTAATATCAAATTGTCAGGCCAAATGAGATGCAGTGGTCCCTTCATTGATGATTCTTTCAAACCTACAGGACCTGAGAATGAAAGGGAAGATCCTTTATTTTCACTCTTAAGACACTGATGGTTAGCAACAAGAGTTGTAAAAAGATCTGAACGTTTTCCTTGAGCTTGGCCTTCCAATCAGTTAGCAAATGTTTGTGTGAAATATTTGAGGGGAAGGCGTAATATTTCAGTGAGTTTCCCTCTCAGAATTGCAGCTTGGTACCAACTACTACTAGGTCCAAAATCCTCACCTGAACAATGACTTAATTAAGGGAAATGCTAGAGAAAAAAACTTGTCTGTCTGCAAGTCCATTTTTGACAATATGAAACATCTTTTTATTTTAACCTGTTTTGCACAGTCTCTGGACTACTTCCTTTAATTAAAAAATCAGCTGCTTGTACTTAAGGTACATCACTAAAGCAAAACCTAAGTAGGAAGGTAAAGCTCCTGGTAAAGAAACCACCACCCAAATAACGAGTCAAAAGCTCATGCAGCGTGTGTACACTAGGCCTCTCCCAGCAGACTACACCCCACTGATGGCCCGTACGGCTGATGACATGGGTGCGGACCAGCCTCCATCTCCAAGGACAGGTTTGCAGTTCATGCTTTCCACCGACTTTCTTTCTCCTGGCATGGAAGTCGTCATCCATAGTGGACCCTTTGCTCCAAGAAGTGAAGTGATGTAATATAAACACAGGTCGTTCACACTGGATGCCATGTGACATAAACCATTAGTAACAACCTCCTGAAGAAGCTCTATCACCTCATTACCCTTGTTCAGGATACTGTGTAGCATCTGCCATGTGGAAGGCAGCCAGTGGATGTTTCCTGGCAGAGTGAATGCCTACTTGGGAATTTTCATTTCTACTTTGTGTGTCTATCACTTTCCCATCGATGTTCAAAGGAACCTGACACAGTTTCCAGAGGTGGCCCACGGAGATGCTGACTGACCAGCCAGAGTCATTACCAACACTCTCTCCAAGAGGCTGGAAATCCTTGCCTTCCCAGCTAGGGGCAGTCCCGTGACCCAGACCACTGCAAAGCTGCTGGAGGCTCTGGAAGAGCATTTGCTTTCCTGATGAGCGCCAGATGAACAGTGCTAGGCCTTCCCCATTCCTTCCTTACCTGATGCGCATGGAATGTCCAGGGCTAGTTGGTCACTTCATCACATCTGAGGGAAAGATGCGAACTGCAGAAACCCTGGCCCTGACATCCTTGAGCTGATAATAAACACTAATAATTACCAATATACAGACTGTATTAAATGAGGAAAACAACTTCCTGGGTTTGTTTTTTTTTTTTTTGCCATGCCTTATGTCTTACTGGAACTTGGGCTTCCCTGATGGCTCAGCTGGTAAAGAATCCGCCTGGGTTCAATCCCTGGGTTGGGAAGATCCCCCTGGAGACAGGAAAGGCTACCCACTCCAGTATTCTCTGGCCTAGAGAATTCCACGGACTGTACAGTCCATGGGGTCGCAGAGTCGACACAACTGAGTGACTTTCAGTTCCTCAACCAGGGATTAAACCTGCACCCTAGAAAGGACAGTACAGTCTAACCACTGCTAGTCAGATTCCTGACTCTGTTTAAACCTCTTAATAGTCATGTCTTCTACTGCGTATTTCTCACAGCATTCGTAACTACTTTCTTACAATATAGATCAATAGTTCCTTTGTAGTCACTTCCAGCTTTTTGCAACTCCCAATGAAATCATCACAATTGCTAATCAAGTTAATACAATTATTTAAAAATGTGTACAATAAGGCTTACCTATATGTTACTGTAGTAACAGCAGAATATATCATCATCCTTGCTATATAACAGTAAATCAAAATTCAGCAGCATTGTGACTAATATTATACGACATTGGCAGGGTTAGCATGTTCATTATCAATCTTAATTTTCCAGCCGGTAATTTTCTTTTGTAAGAATTCAAGAAGCTAAATTACATACTTTAAATTCAAATAAGGTCAAAGCAACTAAGTATCAACAATCAATACAAGAGTGTGCAGAAATTTTATTGATATATTTCATAGAAATTTAATAAATTACATTTTATTATATTAATACATGCTCTTATTAGTTTAACAAAGGCTCCAGTTTTATATATTGGCTCATAAAAGAAATACAAACTTCTTAAAAATAAAATCTATATATAGTATACAGCTTTCATTGAATTCCAAGGAATTAATTTTTATTTAACCATACATGTAAAATCTCTGGAAACAACAAAACAATGAATACGTTATTTCAATTTCCTGTGCTCTGGGATTAATCTAATGTCTCTTCTACGCTCAGATCCTACCTTCCCCTCCTTCTGAAGGGTGAAGAAGAAAGGTACGAGACAGACCAGACAGGCAATTACACAACGCAGAGTCCGGGTCAAGTCTGGCCTCCCTGGGCTCTGTCAATTTACGCATAGGGTTGCGACAGCCACAGAATCCACTCGATTGACAGAAGCTGGGTTGGAACGACTGATTCAAACGAGGCTGGTGTGCTCTTAAAGGTGAACAGGTAAAGCTTTTATCTGCATCAAAGGGGATCACTCATACGTCAGAGCTCCACAGACATTAGGAGTGGCATTGCGCAATGTTTCCTATCTTCTCCAGAGGCAGCCTCAACTACAGAGTTTTTAGCTTGAGATGTTAATTTAACTCAACCTGAGTGTTGATAAAATGTCCTTCAGTTAGGAAGGAAAAAGAAAGGAGGAGAGAAAAGAAAGGCATTTTTTTATTGGGAGATATTTTTACATATAGAAACCTACAGTTTCAAATACATCCAACTTCAGTGAACAACAAAATGAAGAGAATTTTAACATGAACAATCAGTCTTTAACAACTAGCAGTTTATGTTATACATAACTGCAGAACACTAAATTCTCATAATTATTATTGCTGAGTATTATGTTAAAACTTCAAGAGTTAATCAGAGATTAACAATACAAATTAGGATAAATTATCTTCTTGTATGAAACTAACTTCCTTAAAAAAATAGGTATCATGTACTAAAAACAGTACTATGCCAGATATCTCCTACATACACGTGTTTCTAATACAAACTAGCTATAAGCTAGAGAAAATAATCAACCACATTACTACAAGGCAGATTATATTCTTTCATTATCAACAGTCCTATGAAAGTTCATTATCTTTAAAGGGAAACATTTTAGGCTATAATTTTTATTTTATTGACGATTGATATTTATTTCTAACTGATTTATTTCTAATGTTAAGAAGTTCACTTTTAGCAAGCACTGAAAGGCTTCAGAGACCAGAGAAGATTTTGTACTTATGAGAGTGATTCTAGGAAATTCTCTACTACATCTTATAGAAAGACAAATTAATATATAGATTAATACAAAACTGTGTATTATTAAGTTATTAAAATTAACTTGAAATGTGGCTAGCCCAAATTAGTAAAATATACACCAGAAATAAAAAAATTAGTACAAAAGAATGTAAGCTATCTTAAAAGATTTTTATAATGATTACATATTGAAATATTTTGGATATGCTGAGTGAAATGAACTATACTATTAACTTCCACTGATTCTTTAATTTTTTAATGTGGCTGCTATTTTTCTATTCTACGGCAGTGCTACAGAAACAGCAGACTCTATTACACGTGTTAATCCCAACCCGCAATGTTAAATTTCATATCATTATGGTATGTGACATAACATATGTAACCTATTATCACAAGGCTCTTGAGCTTAGAATCAAATACAGCTCTACTCTTGAGTATAAGAGGAGACAAAACCTGCTCCTTTTCATCATCTTCTGTATACGAACAACTGTGCTAAACTTTGTTTATATATGATTCAACCAACAGGTAAAAGAGATCTTTTGAATGATAGAAATGTTCTAAAACTGGACTGTGGTAATAGCTACACGTCTGAAAGTACCATCCAGAAGCTGTATGTAAATTGAAGGTAATTCAAATATGATCCTTCAATCCGTCAGATGGCTCAACACTGCAAATAAATTTTTCCATGAGGGTCCTGTTACCTGCAAGGATCCTCATTCAAGAGTGGATTATGAAATCACTAGTTGGAGGGATAAGTTATAAAAACCAAGAAAACAGACAGTAGCTGAGAGTGGACAGTTTATTTGCCTTTAGCAGTGCCCAGCTTAGGCAATAACGGCCTTTATAGTAATATGCATCTTGCTGCGACCTTACCCAGTCTGGGCGCCCTGTAACTGGACACCTGCTGGTACTTTGCCACACTAGACAGAACACTGGAGTATAAGGAACCTCCTACTCTACACTATTAAAACCAAACAAAAGTCAATAGATTAAGTCAAAACTAACATTTAACAATTTCCAAGGGAAGCTGAAAGTTAAACTGCTCAGTTCTCTTTCCTTATTGCAAGAAAAAGAAGAAGCAGAGGAATTCAACAACTCAAAAACTTGGGTAGTCAACCTGGAAAAACATTGATGATTAATAAATTTCAAGTTAAGAATATAAGATCATTTTTTTACACTGCTTCTATCAGACTCTGAAACAAATTATTTTTAATGTAAAGTTTGTGAGATTATTCACTATGGAAATAATGATACTGCCACCTTTTGTTTTGAACATTATCTCCAATAGCAAAAAAAAATAAAAATAAATCATCTCTACTTTTTCTGTTTTCAAATGGGTCTGAAGAACTATGAGTTCTGCTTTATTTAACACTCAGGAAAATATAGGAAAGGAAAATACAGACCACACCTTCATGCAATTGAACCATAATGTGTTTTTGTGCTCTTCGTGGTCTAAAGTGAAAGTGTTGTTCAGTCTTATCCAACTGTTTGCGACCCCATGGACTGGAGCCCACCAGACTCCTCCGTCCATGGGATTCTCCAGGCAAGAACACTGGAGTGGGCTGCCATTCCCTTCTCCAGGGGATCTTCGTGACCCAGGGATTGAACCTAGGTTTCCTGCATTTCAGGCAGATTCTTTACTGTCTGAGCCATCAGGGAAGTCCACTTTGAGGCCTATATAGTAAATATTATTTCCAGAGCTCACTTTATTCCACATCAACCCAAAAAGAAGAGAAAATGAAACAGTGGGAACAGTAATAACACATAAAGAACTCACACTGAATATTGACATGGACTGCAAGATGTGTGCATAGACACAAATATGAATTTAAGAATTTGCACAGACACACTGAGTTCCCTCAAGTTCTCAACTGATATGTAAACCAGGTGGACAGTGCAAATGCCAAAGAGCACATGGAATATTAAAATCATTTAGGAATGTTCATTTAATGTAGCCACAGAATCAAGGGACATATTACAGTCCATTCTAGCTATAAAATGACTCACCCACGCATTTGTATAAATCTATGAATGCATTTGTTATAGTTCCAGACTGAAATCATATTACAATTGTGAATGTGTATGACACAGTGAGTAATTTATGAGTTGGGTGACACATTTAAAACTCAGGTACAAAACATTCATCGAACCTAACTTTCTAAAAAGATGATTCTCTGTTGGTTAGTACTGGACACCACCACCCATCTCACAAAACCCAGAATATTGCTCAATCATTGTGGTATCCCAGCACATATCTGGCAGTTTTTTGCACTGTCTTATTCATGTATAAAGGCTTTTAAGACTCCCAAAATAAAAGCACATAAAGATACAAATGTATTTTTAAAGATATCTACAAAATACTGTTATCTAGGAATCAAAACTGAATTGCATTGTATTAAGATATCTATTCTTATTTCTGATATTTTCAATATTTAAAGTAGTTCAAGTCAATAGACAGTGAAGTTCATCTTTAGGAAGTATAGAGAAAAGTATTTTTTCTTTAGTCCAAGATATTAAACTCATAGAGGATACACAGAGTAAAATATTAATATGTAACGTCCCCCAAAGTTAAAACTTTTATAGAATGTTTATAAAGCTCTGAAACAGGTGATTTTAACCTACCAGCAAGAAGCCTGGCTTTCTCTAATTTCTAAGCAGCCAAAACATTCCTACTGAGGCACTATTCAGTTTCTTGAGAGTTGAGGTCCATAGTTCACATCTTCTTGGTGAAGTTCTGTCAAACCCTCCATTCCTCGACACACTACCGTTCCGAACAACGTGCAAATAACTGTTCAGGAAAACTGAGATGCTCGCTCTAGCTAGCTATCTACTTTCTGAATAAAATAAACCAAAAACATCTCAAAATTTTCTACAGGCTATGCAGAAGAGAGGGAAGGATGATTTTTTACGAGCCATGCAGCCAAGAGACAGAGTTGATTCGGGGAATATACTACTATTGTAAGTTTAAACATATTACACCTTTTGTAAGGCTCTTTGTAAATCACCATAGAAGTTGACTAAAGTGCTTGCCATAGCCGTATCTACTGCAGACTGGGGAATCATCCCACGCAGATCCGTCTGAATATAGCCTGTCAAAAGACTCCGGCTTGGACTCTCTTTAAGAGGAACACAAAACCAACCACAGGGATGGTTATATCCACGAACAAATTCGGATCTCTTTTCACTCCAGTCAAGACTTATCCCTACAAGGCAATTTAAAATAACACTATCAATAGCAATGATTGACATTAATCTAAAACTCTCATTAAAAATATAATCAGATTGCTTATTTAAATATTATCCATGTAGATGAAAATTAAGCCCCAAGAGTGACCGTGGAAGAATGAAAAAGATAATTACAAAGTAGAATTCTGACAGAGGCTGGTAGATGTGTAATAGGGAAAGTTCTAATCCCTTCAGAATAAATGGCATGTCATCTTGGTAACTCCCTGGAAAACATGAGCCTCCCCACGGCGGCAGGGCCCCAGGTACCAAGGCTCAACAGGCGCCGCCGCACCCAAGCCGGCTCTGATGACTAACAGTAAACAGGCAGATGTGCGCCTAAAACTGCCGACTCCGATATGCACTGTACACGCAGAAACATTACGTTTCCTACAGATGTCTTTTCAAAAGCACGAGCCTTCTAATAGTATTTTTAAATTTGAAAATAAAAATACTACACAGATCAAGGAAGGAAAAATATTCTAGCACATGCCGAGCATATTTTTTTAGAGTATATCACTAAGAAGCTGTTTCTTTAGAGGGACTTAGAAGGAAATCCATTGACTAGATCCCTTTGGTAGAGGCAGTCATGTGATCCATATTTGTTAGCTATCACATGAAGGATACTATGTAATGGGGAACAAAAACTCATCAGAAAGACTGCAAAACCCTTCTTGATGTTGTTACTTTCATTCCTAAGGTTTAGCATTTGCAAACCAAGCTTATTGATCATAAAACAACCATGAAGGTTGAAAATACATCTTGTGTAGAAAGAAATATCCAGCCTAGAAAACTCAAAATTTAAAACAAACTGAGAGGAAGTAAGAGGTTTTGAGACATTTACCACAGGATAAAAGCCCTTCTTTATAGCCCACAGTATAGGAGAAGTCAACAAACTCTCTTGGGGAGATTATATTCCAAAGCTGACCCGCAGTTGTGTAGCGCATCACACAGCAGTTCTGAAAGAGAATAGCAAACAGCTGCTAGCACTACAGGAAACACAGACAGACACACGTAAGGTAACCTGTAGTAAAACGTTGACACTCACTCAAAAGGTGTTACAGTGATTACTAATAACATTTCTTATAGTGATTCTGACAGATTTAGAAATCTATTCTATATCTCACTGCTCTGTTGGACATGTGCAGGATATACAATCAAAATACATAGGTAAGTTACCCAGAATCCAAATCTCTCTTTCAAAACAGTCACCTTGTATCCTATATGATAAGTGGAAGCAGGCAGTGTAGACTGTAGACATGTAAGATAAAATCCACAAATACTTTGATTAAAACAAACATGGCAAGAAATGAATTAATAAAACAGAAAAAGCCACTATGGTTACATAATTCTTTAATTTTTAAAGAATTCTTTACATAATTCTTTATTTTTTATCTTTGATTTTGGCTTAATATTAATGGAAAACCTACATACTATTTCCAAGAAAACTGAATATGATAGTGGTTTTTCAGATTTTTAGATTTCAGAACCTCAAATTTTCTTGAGCAGAGAAGATAAAGCTTTTGCAAAAAACAAACTCAGTTTTGACTAACACTCATTAGAGATCTTTGCCATGACTATTCAGTCTCAAAGCAATGAATATAATAGTGAATGTGAGTATGTGCACACTTCACGGGCACGCGAACACTCGAGGCACAGTTTCACACACCACACACACACAAAAAGTCCAAAGTAACGTTTCAAAACAAATACCTCTTCAAAGTGCTCCAAAATATCCAAAGAGGTCATTAAGCTATCCCAATCCAAGCGACAGGGACCTGGGCGTATGTGGTCTATTATACTGTTGACAACATTGTCTATCACACCTTGGGCTTTGAAGCTGGAGAAAAGATATTAAAGTCAGACGCTATTAGAATGGAAAATTTCAGTATGCTCTCATAGTTCAGCGTTCACTTCAAAAAAAGTAAAATTTAGTGGAGATTTTTTTGAAAAGAGTAAACCCTTACAATTTGTCTGATAAATTAGGTTCCATCAAGTATTTCATCAGAATGTACTCTAAAAGGTCCTCAGATCTAACAGGAGATCTGAAGGCTCTCTTCTGCATTATCATGAACATAGTAAAGTACTTTCATGTTACGGTGTAGCCAAGAACAGTCTGCAGAACACTAATGCTTCCATTACTTCTATGCTGTTCTTTTCTCAGATACACTCTAACATGGTATTAGTATATGCATGTTCTAGCCTGACTTTCAAAAACTTTTTATTAGGAATAGAAAAATAGATCACCCAGGAACAGAACACCCAGGACTGACTCATGAACAGCAGCAGAGCTTAGCATACTTCACAGGTGGCATTTCAGATCAGCAGGAAAAAGATGTGCTATTTCATAAATGGTATATGGATTCAATAGTTAGCCTAACAGAGAAAATAAATCTGAATTCTTGCTTCACATCAGTCAAGACAATTCCAGATAGACTAAATACCACTATATAAAAGGTAAAAATTTTAAACTTTGAGAAAATTATGTAAGTTACCAACTTTGTAACCTCAGAATACAGGAAGACTATTTGAATATATAAAACAGAAATAACACAAGATGATTAAAATTAAAAACTTGCATACCACAAATGACAAAATAATTTCTTTAAAAACTAGTCACAGACTAAAAGAATATAAGTGTAATACAAATATTTCTAGATGTTGCTTCTTAGTTGCTCAGCTGTGTCCGACTCTTTGTGATCCCATGGATTGTAGCCTGCCAGGCTCCTCTGTCCACGGGATTATCCAGGCAAGAATACTGGAGTGGGGTGCCATTTCCTTCTCCAGGGGATGTCCCTGAGCCAGGGATCAAACCTGGGTCTCCTGCATTGCAGGCAGATTCTTCACCATCTGAGCCACCAGGGAAGCCCATAACAGGTGGTGCTAGTGGTACACAGCCTGCCACCCAATGCAGCAGACTTTAGAGATGAAGCTTTGATCCCTGGGTCGGGAAGATCCTCTAGAGCAGGGCACAGCAACCCATTCCAGTATTCTTGCCAGGATAATCCCATGGAGTGAGGAGACTGGTGGACTACAGTCCATAAGGTTGCAAAGAGCTGGACATGACTGAAACGACTTAGCACAGCACAGCACATACTTATCACAGAAGATATGTGATTTAGTTCAGTTCAGTTCAGTCGCTCGGTCGTGTCCGACTCTTTGCGACCCCATGGACTGCAGCACGCCAGGCCTCCCTGTCCATCACCAACTCCCGGACCTTATTCAAACTCATGACCATTGAGTTGGTGATGCCATCCAGCCATCTCAGCCTCTGTTGTCCCCTTCTCCTCCCGCCTTCAATCTTTCCCAGCATCGGGGTCTTTTCCAGTGAGTCAGTTCTTTGCATCAGGTGGCCAAAGTACTAGAGTTTCAGCTTCAGCATCAGTCCTTCCAATGATAGTCAGGACTGATTTCCTTATTGACTGGTTGCATCTCCTTGCAGTCCAAGGGACTCTCAAGAGTCTTCTCCAACACCATAGTTCAAAAGCATCAATTCTTTGGCACTCAGCTTTCTTTATAGTTTAACTCTCACATCCATACATGACCACTGGAAAAACCACAGCCTTGACTAGATGGACCTTTGTTGGAACCATTGTTGAAACAACGAGATAAAGACAATCAAAAGAAAAGATGGGCAAAGGACAAGACTGATCTGAAAGATCAGTAAACCTAGAAAAGATGCTCGGTATCACTCATCGTCAAATAATGACTAGCAAGATACCAACTTTGGCAGAGATTAAGAATTTAATAACAAGTGTTGAACAGGAGAAAACGACCTCTCTCAAAGTGCTACCACCACCATACAGAATAGTATGATAGCAGGTACACACCCAGGAAAATGACACACAGGCAGAAGGAAACGTGTACCAAGAGGCCTACCACAGAAAAGAGTCAACAACAGCCTAACAATCTATCAGCAGGCAGATTTTCAAACGCAGATAAACACACTGTGGTACATGAACACAGAACCGAAAGTACAGATCAACATGTAACATGGGTAACTGAAACAGAACACTGAACAGAAAAAACTAAAACATATTACTAAAAGAAACACACATACACATGTGGTCAGAGTATGAAACATGAATACCACTACTTCAAAACAGTAGTTACCTGCAAAAAAGAAAGGAAAAAGACAGACCGGCTCCAACTATCATTGTTCTGGGGGCCTTGTTTCTCTTTTTTAAGCATCTGAAGCTTTTTATCAGTTTGCCAGTGTCTCGAGCCCAAGCTTACATTACCCTCCATCCCAAATCTGCTCTTCCGCCTAGGTTCTCTAACTTGGGATGCGGGTAGAGGATAGGGGTGGGTAATACAAATTAATTCAGACACCCAAATTAGAAATCTGGGATTCACCTTCAACTCTTCTTTTTCTCTTAACCCCATTCCAACAGTTAAAACTAGAAAGTCACCATGTTTTATCAAGATGGCTTGCTAAACATTAAGTGCCTAAAACAACACATGGGTCTCAACAGACATTAGTCACCATCACCACTGCCGTCACCATCATATCTCTTTCAAGTTCATCTGTCCTTTTCAGCTCCCCTGCTATGTCCTTAGTTTGGGAACTCTGTCCAACTCAATCCTGCATCATCTTCCAGCTCTTCTGATCATATGACTCATTAAGAATCTGAAAAAAGCCACAGATCTCTTCCCAGGAATATACACATTGTCACAAAACTTTGTATACAATCATAGGGGCGCTTTAAGAAGCCAGCCGTGGTCTCCCAGGATACAAGGTCTTCTCTAAACTTTCCATGCTCATTTCTGTCTCTCACAACTGTTACCATAATAAATGCAAAATCCTTTGAGGGCCTGGGAGGGTTGGGTTGAGCAGAGGATAAATACAAAACCGAACTCCTTGATTTAGAATTCAAAAGTCTTTCAGACATGCTCTCCTCACTCCCATACTTAATGTTCCAACTATGTAAACACAACTTGAACTTCTGTAAAAAATAGTCAGTCGCTCAGTCGTGTTCGACTCGGTGACCCGTGGACTGTAATCCACCAGGCTCCTCTGTCCATGGAGTTCTCGAGTCAAGAATACAGGAGCGGGTTGCCATTCTCTTCTCCAGGGGATCTTTCTGACCCAGGGACTGAACCCATGTCTCCTGCACTGCAGGCAGATTCTCTATGTCTGAGACACCGGGGAAGCCTAAATTCCATCAAGAAACTCTCTCCGTGCTTCCCATCTGCCTAGGAGCCATGTGTGTTAGTGTGGTGAGTGCAGTTCTCCTGCTTGGAGAAGAATCTGTTCTTCATTCCCTAAGAAACACCTGGCTGTTCTCTCTGACTCAGCCCATGTATTAGCTCTTCTGTGAGGGTTTTTTTTTTATCTCTGAGCACAGTGACCCCAGGCACTTTTAAACTTTTTCAGCCCCTGGGAATTACTGATCTAAAAGATTAACTTCTACACTTGCTTACAATGTTTACTTCAACTCTAGTGTCCCTGTCCTCATAAATACTGTACAACTTACCTTTCTGGAAATGCTATCTTTCGTAGTACACTTCAAAACATTCTATATATAGAAAGTGTGGTCAATAGTTTCATTTTAAAAAGTGTCAAGCCCCCAGAATATGAATATCCCACTCCAATTACACAAGGCACCTATCTGCACTGGCTTTAAAACACAATATATTTTTTTTTAACTGGTTAAAGACATAATTCATGCTCTACAATATGCAAAAGACAAACAAAAATCACACATAAAACTGCCATCTAGAGGTACACATTTTTGTGTTAAATTTTGATATAAAAATATAGTTAAAGTCAACCTAAGACTGTGCTACACACATTTTAGTACTCTGCTTTATTCACTTTTTTCACTGAATCGTTAGCATTTTTTGTTTTTAAGTAATATCTGAAAATATGGTTTCTAAAGATTGTAAAATAGCACACTTTATAACTTAATCATTCCTCAACTATTGATTATTCAGGTAGTTTATAATTTTTCATGTTTTAAGTAACGTGACAGAAGAGACAAGTACTTCAATAATTATTAATTTCCAATGAGTTCTTCAAGACAAAATCTTAGAGCAAAATATGCTACAGCACTGAATAAATGCAGAAGGAATATTAGAAGTATCTTATATACCACAGTAAGAAATTAAGATTTTATCAGCTATACCATCATTTACAATTCCCCAAACCACCAACTCTGTTCACCAAGGACATAGATATTTTAAAAGCTTTGAATGCATAACATGATTTTTTTCTTAGAAAGTTTAAAATCTAAAAAGCAAAAGCCAAACTTTACTGGCAATGATCATTTAGTGATCATGACTATATGTGTATATACATTTGAAGTTTAGCAGTATCTTAAGAGCTATGTAAAACTACAAGAATTACTTACAGATATCCATTAAATTCTTCTGAAGGTTTCCTCCAAATTGTTACATCTTTCTATAAAAATAAAAACAGTGTATAGTGATAATTACATAGGTGGCAACCTGGATATAAAACTGACAGTTTCATAAAGTCTACAGCATTAGCTTTTACATGAAAATAAAACATAAGTAAACATTCAAAGAAATACATACAAGTCACTCATATCATCAAATAATCCATATCTGAATTTTTTCTGTATCCTAAAGTACTACACATCTTACCCCTACACAAAGGTTTTGCAGTAGCTTAAAGACACCCAAACACTACGATCTGGTGATGTCACTCTCATTGGCCATTATCTGAATAATTACAATTTCATCTATTTACCATTACTGAAGAATGTGGTCTAAGATAATAGAAATCTTGGATATTTAATTCTGAAATTGCTCATATCTCTTTCTAAAATTAAGCAATTCATATCTATTATGACAGTACCACCCTGAATCAGTCCGGACATTTTTTTCCAGATCATCTCTTAAGAAACTCTGAATATCAGAATAGCTAAAGCACTTAACTGGAAGAGTCCCGGTTTCTACGGTTGGCTCTGTCAACACTCAACTCTATGCAAGTTTGGGTAAGTCGTACTGGTGAAAAGGAATACTAAAGGACCATCCTGGCAGGCCTGTTAAAATCTCTGAAATGACTCCCAACTATCAATTACGATACTTTCTTAAATTGACGACGACATGTTTTATTCATTGACCTGAGGGGCTGCTCTTTATAATCTTGTTGCCATGAATCTATTCTTGTGTCCTTTATCTGAAGAACTAATGCCAATAGTGTGGGACTGCTGTTCTTCCTGTGAGCTATCAAACCACAGTCCTACTGGCACATTTACCTATCCTGCACCTTCATCTCAAGTGTGGCCAATATTTCTCCATACCATTTTGAAAGTCATACATCAGCTCATTAGAAGATACACCCCAAACACAAGTAATTTAATTAATTTACCGTCTTCTTAGCAACTCGCCACTTCTCATCTTCAAGGTTGTGGTACTGAATAAGAGTGTTTTTTAGTTTAGTAGCCAAAACAGCTGCATCAGGCAGGGCTTCCATTTGTTTTTCCTGTTACAGAGACTAAGATTATCATCAGCAAATACCAGAGTTAGATCCAGCAGACAGGTGGGGAGGTCTCAAATCTGACGTCAAAAAAAACCCCTCCAGGAGCTGTAAAGATACCTACACCTGGACCCCACCCCAAGTCAGTAATCAGAATCCCTGGGCATGGCTCCTTCCTTAAAGCTTCCAAGATGTGGAATACAAAGGGATAACAATCACATATCTTGCGTTTATTAAAATCCTCATATAAAAAAGAAAATACAATTATATTTCCCTTTCTAACAGAATTGAACCAAAAGGAATAAATTTAAAAACTCAACTTAAAAAAAAACAGCAAAACTGCTCTTTCTAAAATACAAAAATACACAAGGTATAAACTCAAAAAAGTCCTTAGTTTTAGCAATTGAAAATTTTCATTTTACCATCCAACAAATACAGCACTCATTCTAGCAAATAAATGACAACCACAACTGGAAACCTCTTGCATCCTTTAAGGATAGGGCGAGGGGGGAAAAAAAAAGATAGGGGTAGAGACCTCTAAAGAAATTCAAAAGTCTCAAGAATTCTACTGACTTCAATACTGTATTTGATGAAGGACACACGATTCAGTGAGGTATCTGTGTAACAAAAGAGGTGATATGAGGCCCTTTGAGCTACCAGTACAGCATAAATAAGTGGTTTACAGTTTGAAGGCAATAATTTAACTATATAAAGAGGAATGTGTTTTATGATTAACAGTTGCAAAGATAAACTATCGTTCAGCAATACTTTGAAAGGGAAATGGTAACTAAACTTGAAAGAAAATAATATGAGAGATTCTATAACATAATCATTTTAGAACACTGCTGCAGACTCTGATGCATCTGTGACATAGCGTGACTTCTGCAGCTAGGTTAGAGAAGGCCATGCAGTCTCGGGATGTCTCTGAGGATGATCACTCCAGGAGCCTCTGATCCATAAGTAGGCACACAAGGAATGCGGCTGCCCCGAGGCCATCGTGTGGAAAGGTCCAGGTGGAAAGAAGCGGAAGGGAGGGAAAAAAACAGACACAATCACACATGAAGGGAAAAATCGACACACATACACACGAAGGGAAAAACGGACACAGACACACACACGAAGGGAAAAACGGACACACACACACACACACGAAGGGAAAAACGGACACACACACACACACAAAGGGAAAGACAGACACACACACACACACAAAGGGAAAAACGGACACACACACACACACACACGAAGGGAAAATCAGACACAGACACACACACACAGATCCAAAGTCCCAACTCCAAAGCCTATTTACAGCTTCAGGCCTAACGGGCATCTCTTGATTCTCCAGGCTTCCTTCAACTTGCCGCAGTCTTCCTTGTCTTAATAATTTTACTACTAAAATGATAACTGAGCCAGCTGCTCAGGAGCAAAGCCTCAGAGTCACCCTCACAGGTGTCAGGGGGCTCACCACACACCACCGCCTACAGAGCTCTTCCTCCACTGGGTTCCTCCCGTCCCTTAGGTCAAGTAGAGCTCGTCGCTGACTCTGGGCCTTTGTGCTCGCCATGACTTCTCTGCCTGGATTACTAGATCCCAAATCTGAGCGTGACTAGTAACAGTCTGTAGTAACAATTTCATTTGAAACCTCCTGTCCTTAACACAACATTCCCCAAATCCCTATAATACTCTTCTTTTATTTTCTGCATAGTGTATCACTATGTCAAACTAACTTGTTCATTTGCTGATATACTGTATTCTGGGTTTCCCAGGTGTTGAGTGGTTAAGAATCCACCTGCCAATGCAGGAGACACAAGAGACCTGAGTTCAATCCCTGCGTCGCGAAGATCCCCTGGAGAAGGAAATGGCAACCCACTGTCATATTCTTGCCTAGGAAGTCTCACAGAGGAGCCTGGCAGTTTAGTCCATGGGGTCACACAGAATCAGACATGACTGCACACACACGCTACACTCTACTCTTTGACTGCCACGTCCCTCACTAAGAAGAGGGGTGGCCCCGTGTCTGCTTTTCAGCTACTCTGTCTCCACTAACTAGAACACTGTCTGAAACACAGCAGGCCCTTAATATTTATTGAAGCGTATTTGCTTCAGAACATGAATTATTTGGTCTTAACTTCTCTCCTTTTGGTGCCATGGTACTCGCCAGTAAAAGGTTAAGGAAGAAAAGGCTTTGGAGAAAGCTGTCCATTTACAAATCAGAAAGTTACTGCTAGAAAGGAGATCAAGAAAAGATCTAAATGAAATATCAAGGCTCCAACCTCCGTGGGGATAAGGGTGCAGATCTCACAAGTGCACACATCAGAATTACCTTGCTATAATTTGCAGTAGCTGTTGATGTTGACAAAGACTCTCTCCTTGGTCAGGCCCTTCTGAGTCCTCTTTGTGATGAGGCCTAGCCCTTGGGAAGCTGGTGGCTCAGCGGTAAAAGATCCACCTGCAACACAGGAGACGTAAGACATTTGGGTTTGATCCCTGGGTCAGGAAGATGTCCCTGGAGGAAGGCATGGCAACCCCTCCAGTCTTCTTGCCTGGAGAATCCCGTGGACTGAGAGGCCTGGCGGACTACAGTCCACAGGGTCGCAAAGAGTTGGACACGTGTGGGCATCACAAACAAGTTCCTGGGCTTGTCCTTGGACCCTACAGTCCAGTTTCCGCAAGAGTCCTGCTTAGTCAGTTTAATGAAATCCCCTACCCTCGAACTTCCTTATTCCACCTTCAATCTTATCACCCTAGTCTGCCTTTAGCAAGACTTCTGTCAAGCTGCTTTAGGGCAACACCCCTTAGAATTCTTCATTCACTGACACCCACCGTGCTCCCTGGCTACCCACCCCTGCTTGCCCTGGTGTATTCACAATGAAGCCTAGCTCTATCCCAAGCTTTCTATTCTACTCTTGCAATAGTCACTGAATAAGATCTGCCTTTGCCACTTTAATGTGTGTCTGCCTCTGGTTTTCTGTGACACTGATTTTGGATTTATTCACGAACCACAGCCAGATAGTCTGATTCAGCGGTTCTGTTCTGAAACAGGCCCCAGAAAACTAGGTCCTTTAAAAAGCCTCCCTGATCATTCTGTTATGCAGTCAGGAGTGACAACCACTAATCTGAAAACTAAAGTGACAAAAATAAATCAGTGCTACAGGCAATATTTAAACAACACAAACCAGAGCATCAAAGCCATTAAACATGATAAAACATGAAAATGATACAGAAGTTCAGGAAAGGAAAAAAAGCTTCTCCTCTCTTCTCTGATGATCTATCCTGAGATCTGCAAATTAAACTGAAGAAAGATAAATAGAAAAAAATGCAAACAAAATGTGCTTGATGTCAACATTTAATTTCTATGTGCAAAGAGAGGCAATTACATAGGGAGTTTATACACCATTTTAAAACAGGGTGACAAACTGTGGACAAGTGACAAGACAAGGGGAAGGGTGTTTGAGCTTCTAGGGGTGGTAAATTATGGCAAAATAAATATATGAAGAAGAAGAATAAAAGATAAAGGCTATTTTAGTGAAGTTTGACTGTGTAGACCATCTCGGTGCCAAATTTGCGTCTCCAGTGATAGCAGTTATTCTCCTGGTACAGGAGAGAAGTCAGACCTTGACAAAAGGAAATTTCTGTCCTACTTTTAGGCAGATGGTGGAAGGAAAAATAGTTCTTTCTGCTTCTGCTGCTTCTTAATTGCCTTCAGCTCAAAGCAACCTTTTTTCTGAAGCAGCATATTTTGGGGTGGCATATACCTTCAGAGGGCTTCCGTGGTGGCTCAGTAGGTAAAGAATCCGCCTGCAATGTGGGAGACCTGGGTTCGATCCCTGGGTTGGGAAGATCCCCTGAAGGAGGGCATGTCAACCAACTCCATTCTTGCCTGGAGAAGCCCCATGGGCAGAGGACCTGGCGGGCTGCAGTCCATGGGGTCTCAAAGAGTTGGACACAACTGAGCGACTAAGCACAGCACATCCCTTCAGAAACATGGAAAAGTATATATAGAAAATTCAATAATATAAAACTTAGGATCTACTTAATAATTATAGATCCTAACCATAGACTAAAAGTGGATGAGCTCATTCAGAAAGTCTGTCAGTCAGGAACAGATCCTCTTCCCACTCAAGAGACTGCCAGCTTGGCAGCCAGTATAATGACCTTATTAAAGTGTATGTTATAAACAAACACATGTTCTTGAGAGGACTTACAAAAGAAATTTAACTCATCTGTTACTGGGATCATGCTGATTAAACAATCTTCTTTAAATCCAAGGGTCACCCACCAGATTTCTGTGTCTGGCAGATAAAAGTACTTTCAAAACTCTTTGATGGAAATCAAAGGTGAAGTGGAAAGCTACTGTTAGCATAAATCATACTGTATTTATGCAAATCTAGCACACAAAAAGTAAGCAATAAAAAACTATAAAGATGAGAATCTGATTTTTTCTGGTGTTTACATTAGTTATCATTCACTCCTACTGGATAATATAAAGTTCACATTCCTTAATGTGGCTTATGGGTCCGTTTCCAAGCTCACTGTCTAATTTCTACTCTTCTCTCCTGGACACCTCCTTAAGACTACAAAAGCTCCCCCCTTAATGTGAAAAACTTCTGTTAATGGGCCTCTTTAGGTGTGGTGGAGTAGGAGGCAGAAAAGGAAGAAAAGAAAGTTTAAGTACAAACTTGGAAATCTCTCTTTTAATCTTATTAAGTATTCAACCAGGCAGTTAACTCTTGCATGGATTTTCTTCATCAAGATTAAGTCCAAAAGGGAGTAACAGTTTCTAAACTGATCATTTGTGTGTGGACAGGCAATACAGAGCATTTCTCATGGACCAAGGAGGGGTGGGGGTGGGGGAACAATCCTGGGTTTATCAAGGTCTTGAGGCTTCCCTAACATAAGAGGACACTCACACTAACTGGAAAGAAAACCCACAGTATGCCCTATTCCAATCTCTGCCTGTGGAGAATGTCAGGAAATGTTTTGAATACCATTCTGAATTCCCTCTAACTAACTTACTTGACCCTCTTACTTCACCTTATAATAAACTCTCAAACTCCAACTGTTACACATCAGAGAAAACAGGAACCACAACTGTACCAGAATCTAACAGCTCCATATAAAAGGTTATATACTCTCGACAGTTTTATAACCAGTTCAGTTCAGTGGCTCAGTTGGGTCCGACTCTTTGCAACCCCATGGACTGCAGCACAGAGGCCTCCCTGTCCATCAGCAACTCCTGGAGCTTGCTCACACTCATGTCCATTGAGTCAGTGATGCCATCCAACCATCTCATCCTCTGTCATCCTCTTCTCCCACCTTCAATCTTTCCCAGCATCAGGGTCTTTTCAAATGAGTCAGTTCTTCACATCAGGTGGCCAAAGTATTGGAGTTTCAGCTTCAGCCAAGTGCTAAGTAATGTCTGTCTACATTTTTTCCTTATGTTAGTTGCCGTCATATCTGACTTGTGACTCCATGGACTGTAGCCCACCAGGGTCCTCTGTCAATAGAATTCTCCAGGCAAGAATACTGGAGTGAGTTTCCATTTCCTACTCCAGGGGATCTTCTCGACCCAGGAATCCAACCCAGGTCTCCTGCATTGGAGTCAGAGTCTTTTCTATCTGAGCTACCAATCTTTTTGCTCACGTTTTCCATATTTATGTTTTTAAAGTGATCACTAGTGTAGACAGTGGCTCCCATCCTAGAGTGGGCAGCCTTCACAAGTTTAACATTTTCTTGAGGCCATCTATCAGCATCACAGTCTTTGACCCATACAGTTTCAATTTTTGTCAAATATCAAGTGAAACGGCCATAGGTTTCAATTATATATGGAACATAAGTAAGTGTTAGCTGCTCACTCTTTTCAACCCCATGGACTGCAGCCCACCAGGCTCCTCTGTTCATGACATTTTCCAAGCAAGGATACTGGAGTGGGTTGCCGTTTCTTCTCCAGGGCATCCTCCCAACCCAGGGGTCGAACCCCGGTCTCCTGCACTGCAGGCAGATTCTTTATCAACTGAGCTACAAATCATATAGGGAACATAATAAACATTTTAACCTTTAATAAAAAGTGAATGCCATAAAACTGTTTGTACTTATGTAGTATGATTAAGTCTGAATTCACTTATTAAAGAAGTTCATATCAGAATTGCTTTATCTTCCATTACCTGATTGATGTGGGTTTCATTAACATGAACAGCTTACAATTAACATTCCATAGATTTTCTCCAAGTTGTACAAACCAAGGCCTTGTAAATTAAATTATATTTTCTACCAAACATAAAAATTTCAGCATATGCTTAATTTCTGATCAATTCTGAATTAGTAATTTAGCTTTTCCAATTAGTCAAGTACAGCAGTTTCTCATTTTTGAGACTGTCTATAACAAGAATGCAACAGGGAAGGAAGCCTCCTGCAGTGTGATGTATACACCTCTGATTCAGTGTTCACTTTGGCTTATTTTAGGGGCTTCCCTTGTGGCTCAGCTGGTAAAGAATCCGCCTGCAATGCGGGAGACCTGGGTGCCATCCCTGGGTTGGGAAGATCCCCTGGAGGAAAGAAAGGCTACCCACTCCAGTATTCTGGCCTAGAGAATTCCATGCCTATACAGTCCATGGGGTCACAAACAGTCGGAGGTGACTGTGTGACTTTAATTTTCACTTTTCACTTTCATAGCTCAGTTGGTAAAGAATCCACCTGCAATGTGGGAGATCCGGGTTTGATTCCTGAGTCAGGAGGATCCACTGGAGCAGGGACAGCCTACCCGCTCCAGTATTCTTAGGCTTCCTTTAAGGCTCAGCTGGTAAAGAATCCGCCTGCAGTGCAGGAGACCAGGTTTGATCCTGGGTTGGGAGGATCCCCTGGAGAAGGGAAAGGCTTGTCACTCCAGTATTCTGACCTGGAGAATTCCATGGACTGTATAGTCCATGTGGTTGCAAAGAGTCAGACACGACTGAGAGAGTTTTACTTGGCTTATTTTAGGACACAGCTTACAAAACCAATGAGACTTGTACAAAACTTAATATTAAATTCTAACAATGTCACAGCTTTGAGTCCAAGTAATATTCAAGCTCCTAATACTCTAATCCTTTATTTAAAAAAAATAATGGCTAACATTTATTGATCATTTACTACATGATCAATCTTTCTGGCCACTTTAGATTGTATTCTTTCATTTAGTCCTCATAAATAACCTTAAGAGCCTATCCTACTATTATCTCTATTTACAGGAAGTGAAAGTATCAATACGGAGATTGTCTCTTGTCCAAGATCACACAGCCAATAAGTGATGCAGCCAGAGTTCCAACCCACGACCTCTGCCTTCAGAGATTAAAGGGCTATTTTGTAAAACACTGGAAGCTGATCACAGGCTGGAAGAGACTCTACATTAAAAATGTGACATCATATTGAATTTGCTGTATTTTGTCTAGGCTCTTGAACCTAAAAAATGTCAGGTAATCTTTCCTAATTGCAATTTGGGGACAGCAGCAGCATTAATTTATTGAGGAATTCCGAGTTAGTGTTTTTAGTACTGAATTTGGAACACAGTGAGCCCTCGGAAAATACTGCCTCTTAAGTGTCTCCGCCGGCGCCTGGCGTGAAGCCGCGCACCTTTCGTCGTCCGCGCACCGCCGGGGAGCCGGCGGAGCGGGTGCAGACCCCGGTCCCTCCCGGGCGAGCCCCGGACGCAGCCCGCCGCCCCTCAGCCCCCGCCTCGCCTCCGCCACTCACCGCTCCCCGGAGCGCTCCGAGCACCAAGCTGCGACCAGGCGCCCGCGGCCCGAAGCGCACCTCTCTCTGCGGCCCCACCCCCGAAGCCCCCGCGGCCAATGGGCGCCAGGCGCAGACGGCAGCCACCAATTGGAAGGCCGTACGTCTTCCGGGAGGCGGGGCCACCCGCCCCGGCGCTTCCGGGACAGAAGTCGGCCGGCAGACGCGCGTCGGCGGGGATTGGCGGGCGGCGGCGTGCGGCCCGCGGGTTGGTGGCCGCGGGTGGGCCGACTCCGTGCTGGGTGTGAGCCGGCCCCGCCTGCTTCCGCGCGCCGGAGGGCGGGTTGCGCGGGGCCGCGAGCCCGGCGGGGCCCGAGACGCAGGGGCCGGAGAGGGCTCTGAGGGCCGGGTGGCGGGGGTCGCCGCGGAGGTCCGGGGCCGCGCGGCCGCTCGGGTCCGAGTCGGAGACCGGGAGTTTGCGCGGGCGGGAAGCGCGGGGCGCTGGGCGCCCGGGACGCGTCCTCGCCGCCGCGCGAGCGGCCCTTCTCAGTGCGGGTTTCGGGGGCAGCCCGGAGGTAGAGGCCGCGGGCGAGCGGCCTCGCAGAGCGCGCCGGTTTTCCTGTGTCAGAAGGCGGGTCACCCAGCTGACGGGGCGTTTGCAGATCGCATTTACTGGGATAAGTGGTTTGAGAGCCAAGAGAAGGAAGGAGTGCAGTGCCACGCTATTAGTCCTTTTAGACTCGGACGAGAAAATATTCCATAAAGTTATTTAGCGTCCTGAAAATGTTCACCTAGCACCACCTGATAGTTATTATGGGCAGGTTTTTAAAACAAAACCTTACCTTATTGTTCGTATATAAAAGGAATAATGGCTTGGTGATTACTTGTCTATTAGTGTCTTATATAGAAGGAAATGGCGACCCACTCCAGTACCCTTGCTTGGAAACTCCCATGGACCGGAGGAGCCTGGTAGGCTACAGTCCATGGGGTCGCTAAGAGTCGGACGCGACTGAGCGACTTCACTTTCACTTTTCACTTTCATGGATTGGAGAAAGAAATGGCAACCCACGCCAGTGTTCTTGCGGGGAGAATCCCAGGGAGAGGGGAGCCTGGTGGGCTGTCGTCTATGGGGTCGCACAGAGACGGACATGACTGAAGCGACTTAGCAGAAGCAGCATCTTACATGTATTCATCTGTAAAACACACCTACCTTGGGGGGCTATGTGGGTTCAATTAAATATAAATTATGTAAAACTCTAACCAAAGCACTTTTAAAGGACTGTCTCAAGGCATTATCCTATATACATAAAAACAAAAACCACAATAATTGACCAATAATAATTAGCAAGTGAGTGAGCCCCAGGCCTAGCTCCTTAAAGCAGAATACTTCATTTCTGAGTAGCTGAACTGGAATTTGGTCCAGGCATACTGAACTCTAAAACTGGGGGACTTAACCCGCAGGAAACGAAAAATGGGTTTCACAGGCTCTCTATTGGGCATCTACCTGTGCATAGCATGGGGGACCAGAAATCAAAGACCCGATGCATGCTCAGAAAGTTTACACAGTTAAATGGTGTGTGGGGAGGAACAACTCCACAGTAACCATTTTCAAAAAAAAAAATTATTTATTAGAATTGAGCTGTAGGTACATTGCTCAGTAGTTTGCCTATTCTCCCACAGAATCTGGTAGAATTTGTTTACAAAATCAATACGGCTTTTTTGTTTTATTTGAAGGAGTTGCTGCATAAAGTCACACATCACTTAAGCCTCACTTTAGTTCAGTCACTCAGTCGTGTCCAACTCTTTGCCACCCCATGGGCTGCAGCATGCCAGGCCTCCCTGTCCATCACTAACTCCTGGAGTTTACTCGAACTCATGTCCATTGAGTTGGTGATGCCATCTGACCATCTCATCCTCTGTCATCCCCTTCTTCTCCCGCCTTCAATCTTTGCCAACATCAGGGTCTTTTCCAGTGAGTCAGTTCTTTGCATCAGGTGGCCAGAGGATTGGAGTTTCAGCTTCAACATCAGTCCTTCCAATGAATATTCAGGACTAATTTCCTTTTGGATGGACTGGTTGGATCTCCTTGCAGTCCAAGGGACTCTCAAGAGCCTTCTCCAACACCACAGTTCAAAAGCATCAATTCTTTGGTGCTCAGCTTTCTTTGTAGTCCAACTCTCACATCCATACATGACTCCTGGAAAAACCATAGCTTTGACTAGACAGACCTTTTGTCAGCAAAGTAATGTCTCTGCTTTTGAATGTGCTGTATAGATTGGTCATAGATTTTCTTCCAAGGAGCAAGCGTCTTTTAATTTCATGGCTTCCTTCACCAACGGCAGTGATTTTGGAGCCCAATAAAATAAATCTTTCGCTGTTTCTACTGTTTCCCCATCTATTTGCCATGAAGTGATGGGACCAGGTGCCATGATCTTAGTTTTCTGAGTGTTGAGTTTTAAGTCAGCTTTTTCACTCCTCTTATTTTCATCAAGAGACTCTTTAGTTCTTTTTCGCTTTTGCTTTCAGAACCATACACTAGAGTCAAAAGAAAACTCTGTTTCATATGTCTAACTTGTGCTGTGTGCTTAGTTGCTCAGTCGGGTCCAACTCTTTGTGACCCCATGGACTGTAGCCAGGCTAACCCATGAGGCTAACACCAGGCATAGTAATGGGGGAGGGTGCACAGTGACTGCAGCCACGAAATTAAAAGACACTTGTTCCCAGGAAGGAAGGCTGTGACCAACCCAGACAGTGTGTTGAAAAGCAGAGACATCACTTTGTCAAAGCTATGGTTTTTCCAGTAGCTATGTATGGATGTGAGAATTAGACCATAAAGAAGGCTGCGTGCTGAAGAACTGATGCTTTCAAACTGTGGTGTTGAAGAAGACCGTTGAGAGTCCCTTGGACTGCAAGGAGATCCAACCAGTCCATCCTATAGGAAATCAGTCCTGAAAATTCACTGGAAGGACTGAGGCTGAAGCTCCAATTCTTTGGCCACTTGATGTGAAGAACTGACTCATTTGAAAAGACCCTGATGCTGGGAAAGATTGAAAGTGGGAGGAGACGGAGGAAAAGATAGTTTCATGGCATCACCGACTCGATGGACACGAGTTTGAGCAAACTCTGGGAGACAATGAAGGACCAGGAAGCCTGGCGTGCTGCAGTCCACGGGGTCACAAAGAGTCAGACAGGACTGAGCGGCGGACCAACCAAGAGCCCGTCAGCTCTGGCCTTAAAGCTGTTGTTCTGGAAGCCGCCACGAGGCGGCAGCATCTCTCCACGTCGGGCTCCGGGTCCCTCCGGCGGCCGGACCTGAGGGAAAAGCGGTTCCCGGACCGTCCGGGCGGAAAGTGCGGGGGAGTCCCCGACGGCTCGTTTGTGTCTCCCGGCTTCTCCCCTCGCAGTTTATTCCTGGGGCGCATCTCGGCTCTTGAATCCGCCCTCTGCGCCGTGCGCCGTCGCCGCAGGTGGGCGGCCCTCAGAGCCGGCGGAGGTGAGCCGGGCCCGGCCCTCCCGGCGCGGAGGCGGCGCCGCCCGCGGGCGCAGAGGGCGCTCCCGCCGCGGGGCCCGAGGCCGCGGGGTGAGGGGGCGGCGGGGTGAGGGGGCCGCGGGCCGGCCGCTCCTCCGCTCCCTCGGACACAGGCCCTCCAGCCGCGGCCGCAGTCTGCTAGGGCTAGAGATCTGACAGCAGCTCAGCTCGGCAGTGCCGAAGGGAACTGGAGTGGGCGTTTTCTCTCTCTCTCTCTCTCTCTCTCTCTTCTTTTAAGTATAATTTGAATTGGAGTATGTAGGTGAATTACAATGTTGTGGGGTTTTTTTCCTTTCCTATATACTGCAACTTGATTCAGTTATACAAAGACAGACATGCTTTTCCTGGTTCTTTTCCCATATAGCTTATCACAGAGGGTCGAGTAGCCTCCTTGTGCCATACAGTCTCTCTGTGGATTATTATGTAAATAGCAGGGTGCATATGTTAATATCAGCCAGTTATTTCCTATGGCCCCTCACCTTTCTCTTTTGGTAATCATAAGGTTCTTCCCTAGGTCTGCTAGTGTGTCTCTGTTGGGTAAAGACATTCATTTTGTATCCATTATTGG
>SRVM01016671.1:0-11056 GCA_007570785.1 Antilocapra americana | reverse complement strand
ACAGTTTTATTATATAAATGATCTCTCATTTTTACCTTGTGTGTATATTCTTTTCTAATCTGTTAGAGGAACATACTTCAGAAAAACAAAATGCAGTGAATCAACTCCACTCTATTTCCTCATAACTATAATTTTCAGCTTTTTTTTTGTTGTTGTTATTTTATTTATTTTCTTTACATTATCGTGTTGGTTTTGCCATACATTGACATGAATCCACCATGGGTATACATGTGTTCCCCTTCCAGAACCCCCCTCCCACCTCCCTCCTGATATTTACAGGTGTATAGGGCTTCCCTGGTGACTCAGATGGTAAAGAATCTGCCTGTAATGCAGGAAATCAAGTTTTGATCCCTGGCTTGGGAAGATACCCAGGAGAAATGACTGGCAACATGCTCCAGTATTCTTACCTAGAGAATTCCCTGGACAGAGGAACCTGGCGGTCTACAGTCTATGGGGTCTCACAGAGTCGGACATGACTGAATGACTAGCACACACACAGAAGAGTATGTGTTCATTTTTCCTAAAGATTTATTTATTTATGTATTTTGCTAACCATTTTTAAAACCTTTATTGAATCTATTACAATACTTTTTTTTTCTTTTTTTTTAAATGTACTTTATTTTTTTGCCCTCATGGCATGTGAAGTCTTAGCTCCTCAACCAGGGGTCGAATCCCCAACCCCTCTATAACCACTGGACTATTAGGGAAGTCCCTGTTGTGTTCCTTTTGGATAATAAAAAAAAATAAATCTTTTTATCCATTGATCTTTGAAGGTAAGGCATATTTTTGCATAATACATTATACTGTTCTTATGTTTTTTCATCTTTGCTTTGGGACATCTGTGTCCCCAGATTTCTCATTCTATTAGTAATTCAGTAGTCTATAAGCAGGAATGAAGGAAGATGGATCTTATGAAAACATAGGAGAAGAAGACATGAGAAAGCATATAGTAGAAGCAGAAAGACCGCTCCTGTTGTGGATGGATACCTCGCTGTTGTTTGGAAATGAAATTTAAGTTTTAAGGGCTTTGAGCAGGAACACTCTTCATGGCTTTGTGTTAACAGATGTACATTCATGGGCAGTAAGTGTCCAACAAATATTTCTTGAGTGAGGGAACTTGTAATAGATACTTCAGTAGAAGGTTTTATCTGTGCTTGTGTTAGTCTGAGTATACACTGATATTCATGAATGTATAGTATATTGTCTATCTCTGTATCTTTCAGACTTTTCTGCTCTTCACATTCAATTTTTAATTTAAGAACTTTGGAAAGAAAGCTGTCCACTGCTTGAAAAATGCTTATATACTGAAAAACTTTGCGAGAGTTTTTACTTTTTATTTTACCCAAGGTTATAGAAGGTTTACATTTACTCAGCACGACTACATTAAATTCAATATGAAACAGAAGTTTAAAGAATAAAAAAAATATTAGCAAACACTATAATTATCTTGAAAGTAAAAAGACCCCATAACATACTTGTTCTAGAGGCAATTAAATATTTTAATACTTACTCCATAAGGTATGCCAAAACTATTAAACTGGAGTGCAGCTTCTTTTCAAATGTTAATTTTTGTTTCTCTTAAAGTAGAGAGTAATGATAAACAGAATAGGAGAAAAAAGAACACTTGAATTCCTTCTAGGTTTGTGGTCCTGGGGAATCAGAAATATACTTACCCATGGTGTATAGCAATTAATCAAGCATCTACTTATCACCTAATATGATTCACACACTACAGACATCATGCAAGCCCTATAGTGAGTGATGAAACACAACCAAATAGCTTGTTTTCGGGTTGGTACTAGTTACCATAAGTGAGCAGTGACTTATATGTATTTCCCTAAACCCACTGCCTATGATTAATATCTTTTGACCATGTCTTTATTTCCAAAGTTAGAGCAGAGGGTTCAAATATAAATTCTTGCGGAAAAGGGAATAACTCTTACTTGTGTGTGGCACATCCTAGCTTACAAGGTGCATTTGAGAACTAAAATTTGTAACCTCACACACAGAGAGCAAGGGTTGGAAACATGAGAAACTGCGATGACTTAGCAGAGTCATATAGGGTTGGAAAGCAGGGGAAAATCCATATCTCATGTTTATAGCCTAGTGTTTTTTCAGTTAATGACATATCACATGTAGCCCAAGGAATATTTTATAGGTGACAAATCCTTGATGTTAGAAGATGGGAAACACATCACAGAGGAAGTAAGCAAGAACTGAAGAATGTGCCGGGCCACAGTGGCAAGGACACACTCCACAGTTCCAGGGACTGCTGTGTTTATGATCTAAAGAATTCAGACTCTAACGTTTAAAAGATTAACAGGTATCATTCTTTGTTCCTTTGTAGGTAACTCAGGACCCAGGAAGATATATGTTGCTAAATGAATCTCTTGACATCTCCAAACAATATGACTAAATTTGCTCTCTTGGGACTCACACAGAATCCACACTTGCAGAGAATACTCTTCATTGTCTTTTTGTTCGTTTTCCAATTTACCATGCTGGCCAATCTGTTTATTATCACTACAGTCTCCCTTAGCCCCACATTTTCTGCTCCCATGTACGTCTTTCTCACTCACTTGTCCTTCATAGATGTCTCCCTCACATCCGTCACCACTCCTAAATTGATCACTGACCCACTGTACCAGAGGAGAATTATCTCCTGGGGTAGCTGCCTGACTCAGCTCTTTTTGGAACACTTCCTGGGAGGATCAGGGGTCACCATCCTCATCGTCATGGCCTGTGATTACCGGGGTTCAGCCCTAGTGGGTCCAGGGGTCTTGAGTGATGAGTGGCATTGGCGAAGTACTGAGCTGAGTCAATATGTTGATGGAGGAGTCTCTCAATTTATTACTGTTGGTTTACAGCTTTATATCCAAAGAACATCCCCATTACATCACATATCATTCAGCGTTACATATTACTCTTATCAGTGCAGCTGTGTGGAGGTTTGAGGGAAAGGCTAGGCTTGAAACTGTTTTTATTCCAGTGACCTCGACCACTGTCTGTCTCATTCTGTTCTGAAAACCTTGTCTATAATTATTGTCTCACATCTGCTGTTTTATACCTATAGGGAAAATAAATGAGGGGTCAACTAATGAAGGTACAGCTGATTGCATTCTGCCTGTACACTCCAGTTCTTTATGAGGAAACAGAACAATGAGACAGTCTAGCAGCACTGCTTTAGCAATAAAACCTTATTAACCTTGTATAACTACTATAATGAATTCCTATGTCTACACTATCCTAAAACAATCAGTATCTCCAACTATGCTGGCTACAGTTCTGAGCATTCCTAAGTCCCATCTCTCCTGGTCTCTTCAAGGACGGGAGCCTCCACCATGGAGTGGTCGGGGGAGTGGGAGATGGAAAGGCAACCCAAGTACGAACCTGTCTGGTGGTGGCTTTGCCATGACCCCCAGAATGAATTCTTTCTAACTGAAACTGACCTACCAGGATAAGCTAATGTTCTGAGCATGAACAGAACTCTCAAGAAAAATACCAGGAGGGACCTTGCCCCGGGATGCCCTGATAAGGAAAATCTGTTCTGTAGTTTCCTTCTCAGTCTCGTGATATTGTCATCTGAGCGAGGGGACATCCTGACCACTCCCGACATGTGACCACTATGTGACCATCTGCAAGCCTCTGCACCACATGACCATCAGGGGCCAGGGGCTCTGCCAGCTCCTGGTGGTGGTGGTCTGGATCGGGGGCTCTTATATGCCACCATGCAGATACTTTTCACAGTACACTTGACCTTCTGTGATTTCAACACCACTGACAATTTCATGTGTGATTCCTTTTCACTGTTGCATCTTACTTGCAGCAGTACCTACAGGGTTGGAATGGTGGTGGTAGCTAACACCAGGGGTATGTGCTTGCTCATTTTTTCATGCCCTTCATCTCCTACATAGCCATCCTGAGCTCCCTGAAATCGTGGGCCCTGAAACTGGGGCTGGACCCTGGTAGTCACAGGCCATGATGATGAGGATGGTGACCTCTGATCCTCCCAGGAAGTATTCCAAAAAGAGCTGAATCAGGCTTCCTTCATGGCTCTAAAGGAAGGCACAAAGCCCTCTATACCTGTTTCTCCCACTTTACAGTAGCAGTGCTCTATTTTGTCCCTTGTATATTCACCTACATGCATCTTGTGACCACTTACCCTGAAGACAAGTGGATGACTATGTTCTTTGCAGTTTTCATGCCTGTATTAAATCCTATAATATACACAGTGAGAAACACAGAGGTGAAAAATGCCATGAGTTTGTTGAAAATGATAATGACTTAAGCTGTTCACAATGACAAGAAGAGAATGAGTTACATACATAGGTAAGATTAAACCTGTTATAAATTGTGATAGAAAGTAAAAATGAAATTGTAGATCATTGACAGAAAGAGCCAGATACTAATATTTGTTGATTATTTAATGTTGTCTGGATATATTTTAAGCATTTTTATAAGTTTTAATATATTTTCTGAGTGCTCAGCTGCTTCACTGTGTCTGACTCTTTGTGACCCCATGGACTGCAGCCCACCAAGCTCCTCTGACCATGGGATTCTCCAGGAAAGAATAATGGAGTGGGTTGGATGCCGTCCTCCAGGGGATCTTCCTAATCCAATGATAAAACCATGGTCTCTTAAGTCTCCTGCTTTGCAGGCAGATTCTTTACAACTGAGTCACTAAGGAACCCCAATATACTTTCTAGGATGGTTCAATGTTTTTGTCCAAAGATTCAAGTTAGGAAATGAAATGAGCAACAATAAACCCCTGGTTTGAGAACTGTACATTGTTTTTCTCAAGAGCCTGACACCTACTGTACTAAATTAATACTTATTTCTTGGACAACTTTTATTTTTCCACAGGACGTTGATCTCAGAACTTCTATTTTTGCCTAGCCTGTAGTAAGGCAAATAAGGGATAGAAATTCCTAGGTAGATACACAGGGAAGGGACAGTTAATGAATGACTCACAACTGAAAATTTCTTTTTTGCTATGATTTTACCAAAAGCAAAAAAGAGAGGTTATCACAAAAAGATGAAAGAATAATTCACGATCTGTTTTCTTGGTACAAACAAAAAAATAAGCCAGGAGTTTTGAGGTGAGTCTTTCTTCATTTGCTCTCTATTCTTGAATATCCTTAGATATCTGTACTATGTTTAGGTATATAGATAAGAACATTATCTGCAGTCTTAATGAGTCACTGTTCTTCAAGTAGATGGGGTCAATAGGTTGCAGCCTTGTCTCACATGTATTAATAGCAATATATTTCAGCATTGCAATTTTTTCCTTTCTGAAAGTTCAAAGTATGTCACTTTACTTTTACAAAAGAACGGCATTAGCATGATAACAGAATTTTTTAAGCAACATCCCCTTCAGTTTCCCTTGCTGTTATTGAAAAAGAGAATTAGTGTTATTCTTCATAAAAACAAAGTGGCTAAGGTGAACTTTCAGAAAAGTTGGGGATGCCTGCAATGCTCCTCTCTGCATCTAGAAGACATCAGGTCATCTTACATTTTCACACAGTTCTTTATAAATCAAAGCTTCTCTAACTACAACACTCCAACTCATGTGTCTTTTCACAAATGTTACTGTGTCAAACTCAGTGTTCAACTGGAGCTGTTTCTTCCATAATTTGAGTGCACAGAAATGATAGAGCTTTGTACTGGGGTGGCAGTGTTTACGAAGATGTACAAGGCTGTCTCCAAGATGGATGAATATACAACGGAATAAACACTGCCTCTTCAACACATTCCCTTACCCCATATACAAAATAAATCTAAACTAGATTAAAGACCTACATGTAGCATTGGTCACTATAATCCTCCCAGAGGAAAACTTAGGAAAAAACCACAACCTTAAAATGCTAGCTGATTTGCTCTCTGATTAAAACGCCATCTAATTCAGGAAATTCCCTGGAGGTCCAGGGCTTAAGATTATTCACTTTCACTGCAAGGGTTCTGGGATCTAAGATCGCACAGGCCATTTGCCATGGCTAAAAACAGGGGGGGAAAGCTGTATAATTCAGTGGCTTCTTCTTCGGTTTCTGTTTGTTTATTGTGTGTAATTGCTTTACCATGTGTTAGTTTCTGCAGCACAGCAAAGTGAATCAGCTATCTATACGCATAGATACATCCCCTCACCCTTGAGCCTCCCTCTCATCCCTTGCCCCATCCCACTGCTCTAGGTTATCGCAGAGCACCAAGCTGAACTCCTGTGCTATACAGCTGCAGGAAACAGGTCTTACTCAACAACTCTTGGGAACATCAGAGATCGTTCTTCTTGTGGCTTGGCCTGTGATCACTACATGGCCATCTGACGACCTCTCTGCACTATGTGGCCATCAAGAGACACCATACATTCTGCCTCCTAAGGGGGATGGGTAGGGCAGTGTGTTTTCTCCACTAGGTTAGACAGACCACAGTCACTTTCTATCTACCTTTCTGTGGCCCCAGCATTAGGAATCATACCACATTTGACATTTCCCCCTGATACGACTTGCTGCACTGACACTTTTCTTGCTGACCTCTTAGTTGTTGCCAATAGTGGAATAATCCTTGTGATTAGTTTTGTAATATCGTTGGTACCCTATGTGGTTATCTTGAGCTCCATAAGGACTCACAGCTCTGCAGGGAGGAAAAAAGACCTGTCTACCTATAGCTTTCACATCACAGCTGTCTTGTTCTCTGTGTCCTATAGCTTTATGTATCTGCAACCAGTAGCTCCTTTTCTCATGGATACACCCATAGAAGCTTTCTGTATTCTTGTTACTCTCACGTTAAACCCTATCATCCACACAGAGACAAATTTAAAAGTCAAAAATACCATTACAGTGCTATTAAATGGAATGTGACTTAGGGAAATAAATGACCCAATATGAAGATTTTATTTCTCTCATGATCTTTGCATTTTCATATTTTATTATTATAAAGTCCTTCCCATACATATCATCTGACACTAACAGCACCTCTGCAAGGTAGGTATTATGATTATCCTCATTTCACAGAAGATGAAGAGTAAATTTCAAAAAAGGTAATTAGTCTATCCAATTTCAGAGACAGAATTATTTAGGTTTGCATCCTTCTAAATCCAAATTTTATTGTTTTTAACCATTTAAAAGAGTTTCAGAGAAAGGACAGAATTCTAGTAGGAATTGTAGTATTTAAGTTTTCCACAGTAATTACATACTTTCATAATGTGCCTGTGTACAGAATTGTTTCTCAGAAAGTTATATGGCCTACAGGTGTCTAAGATGGTGTGGAATATAAAATAGAAAGAAGACACTTGCTAATATCCTCTTAATGTAGTCTTAGCACAACTTATTTGAAAATCATATTGGATTTCTTATTATCTCGGGAAACATTAGAGATTATAAAATTTATCAAACTTATGGGAAAAAAAGTTGAGATGTTTGCAGATGGCCACAACATTACAAAATTAAAGTTTAGTGTTCTTATTTATAGAAAAGATGGCAGTTCAGAAAGATTATATAATGAAATTATAGAATATGGAAGTCAGCATAGGATCCAAAAATTTAATTCCATATCTTCTGATTTTTCATTATACAGAATTCCTGGGACTTGGTATATAATTATTATTTAGTATACAAAAATCCTTTGATTACACACCATAGGAAGTGACCTTTCATTAAGTTAACATTTGTAAAATTAAATGCAAGCTTTCTCTAAAGCATAAAGTAAAATATATTTTTAAAACAGTTTTGTTATAGAAAAGTGGTTTTATACGTAGTTCCTTGAATCTGAAATCCTCTTTCAAATCTGCTTTAGGAGGTTATTTATAAGGAATATGCATATTAAAAAAATATGCTATTTTTAACCAAGGAAAGTACTCTTGACTAAACAATTTACCTATGTTGTATGACTTTATTGCAACTAATTTAAACTCTTTTCAAAAATAAATTCTTCTATCAAAATTTAAATGCATGAATATTTCAGATATGTTTATAATCGCCTTCTTTGTTAGAAAAATCCATCCTCCCACTCTGTGTATGCCACATACTTAATTGAGTAAATCAGTATACATCATGATGTGAAAATGTTTAGCAAGCATATTATGTTAAAGAAAACATGATGGTGAATAACAGAACTAGTGTCAGGATCAGGAGTCATGAGCTTTATTTCTCACTGCCATCATGTCCTTCCCTAACCTTAAGCAGTTTTTCCTATTTTTCTGAGTAGTTTACTGAGCTAAATTGCAATGATGTTCCAAAATTTTGTTGTCCTGGCAAAACCAATGCACATATTAACATAAATATTGGTATATTTTCTTCTACTTCAATTAGAATTAAAACTGGAAGGCTTATGCGACTACAGTCCACCTCCCAAAATCTTTCCATTCCTGGTAAACAACTTAAGAGATGTCCTTCTGGAATGAAAAATTCCTTGGATTGGATTAATATAATATGAGGTCTGCCCTTGAGTGCTCTATTATTTTGAGAACATATTTCTCTACATATTGGAATGCATGGAGTTGTCATACGAACACTTTGACTGGTACCTGGTTCTTGTTAAATTTATCCCTGAATAGATCAAACGTCTAACTACATCTCATCTAGTTTCTGAACAACAGTGGTAAGATCCAGTATAATTTTTCCTACTTCCATTCTAGTTAACCCTTCAAGTTTGAGAATCTGTGCAGCTGTCTCTTCAGGGTTCTAAAAAACTTTCTTCTGGGATTATATTCTGGAAACAATTTTTTTCTGGTATAGAGCCAGGAACTCCTCTTTTGATAAATTATTTTCATATACATCCCTTACCTAAATCTGTTCTACTTCCATTCCATGTTTCTCTATGTCCTCAGGAGTTTGGCTAGACAGGTGTAGAAATTCTAAAGCAATCTCTCTGCCCAGGATGCAGCTATTTAAGTAGAGGCTGCCTGACACTCAATGAACCATTGTGAATGGATTTCAATCATTATGAAGTTGTGAATGATGACTGTGTCAGTACATGCTAAATTTCTGATCTGATTCTGTCTTTCCTTCCAGAATTGGAAAAAATGTTCAAGACATTTTCACAGTGACACTTCAGAGAAATCAAGATCATTTATAGTTCTTTAGATACTTTCAGACTCTCATTCAAGCTGTCTTTGGCATCTGCCATTACAAATAGCATTAAAACACTCTAATATTGGAGTGTCCACTTAGGCTAGGTTTGTCCATGTGATTTCAGTTCTTTTTTAATCTCTTTCTCATGACACATCCTGCTCACAGTGACACATTCTCAGGAGTTCATCAAGAGTTACATGCAATTTATTTTCCTTCTTATTAACACAAAAATATTTGAACATGGTTTGTGTGGCTTTATACAGGAATATTTCTGAGTGGGACTGAATTACATTTATTTACCAAATAATTTCAATTTCCTTCAGTAGATTATTGAATTGGGCCTTACAGTGATGGTTACATAATGTGTCAAGCCACTCAGAATAATAACTTTAAGATAAAGGTCCTTGCCCAGAATTTAATGGCCTGGCCTCTTATTTCTCCTTGGCAGATGACATTTTCATTCCCTGTCTTGTATTTTCTGGTTATAAATTGAGAATATTATTGTCTAATTTTTCTATTTTGTATGAATATTAAAGTTAATTTTAAATAAGTGAAATAAATGTATTTCCTATCTCTAAATAAAATTAAATAATAGAATTATTTTCATCATTATCATGTTAATCCAATTCCAGAAGTCACACAAGAAACAACTGTTTTGAAGAGGTACTGAAAACTTCACCTGAAGTGCTATTATAATAATGTTCAGAGTTAGCACTTAAGATATAATTCAAAACAACATTTTATAATGATTTGAATAATGGGTATATTAAAAAACAAATTATGATAATAGAAATTAAATATCAGATTTACCCACCTGAATGTTTAATTTATACACTAGTAAATATTCAGTCTTATTATTAAGCTCAAACATTTTGAAATACCTAACTTCATAAGTGGTCAACAGTTTGGTTTTTTTTTTGTCTTGTTATATTATTTTATCTTCATGTAGACTCAAATAGGAGTTCAAAATTAAATATAAGTGACATAAAAAAGTTCTTCTATGTTCAGTTTACCTCATGACAAAATTGAGTTGTTGGAAAGGTCTACTATTGATGATGAAATACCCTTGAGGTCCTATTAGCCACAGATAAGAAACTTTACAGAAAATGCCCACAATAGGATATATGGTAATGCTTTTAAGGTTTCATCAAAAGGTACCATTTATAAACCAACAAAGACACTCGTTATAGCTGGCATAGTTGGCATTTTCAAATCTTGCAAGTTATTTCTTGGTGAGCTAACAGAAGTTGGACATGGACTTATATCAGACACGTGCATAGGTGAGACTTTTTTTCCAAGGAAATCACATAATCAGAGACTTTCAGAATTAAATTGATCTTACAAATTATATTACCACCCATATCCTCACCTATCTGACATTAAATTATGTCTTTCTCAGCATAGAGTACATCAAGAAAGATATGCTCAAGTACAATGCTACTGATTTATGTGGTGGTGGTTTAGTCACTAAGTCATATCCAACTTTTGCGACCCCATGGATTATAGCCTGCCATGCTCCTCTGTCCATGGGATTCTCCAGGCAAGAATACTGGAGTGGGTTGCCATTTGTAGAAATATTTTGAATATTTCTTTTCTTCTTTACCGATACTTATTTAATACAATGTGAATAGCCTTGGAAAAGATCCCGATGATGGGAAAGATTGAAGGCAAAAGGTGAAAAAGGCAGTAAGAGAATGAGATAGTTGGATGTCATCACTGACTCAGTGGACATAAACTTGGGCAAACTCCAGGAGTTAGTGAGAGACAGGAAGGCCTGACTTGCTGTGGTCCATGGGATTGCACAGTCAGACTCGACTCAGCGACTGAACAACGAGAACATGTTTTTAAATTAGTAAGAAGAATAGAAATATTAATTAGAAGTAAATTAGAATAATTAATTCACAGTTTCATCGTAAATATCTCCACTTTATTTTACAATTTAAAAATGTTTCTATGATACTGCACAATTTTCTTTAATCTCTGGAAAACTGCAT
>SRVM01016665.1:0-18404 GCA_007570785.1 Antilocapra americana | reverse complement strand
TGCTCTTACCTCTCATTTGCTGTTTCCTGGAGTCCTTAGCCAGATTTGGTTCTGGGTAGTTTTTCATTTGATTGTTCTTCTCTGCAGCTGTGCAATGTCAAGGACGGTGCTCTATGAAAACTGTATGTAGGTAGTTAATAAACGGTGTATAAAATCATAAGAAGCCTAGATTGGGTGGTGTGTGAGATGAGTGACAGCACTCATTTTGCAGTTAAGCAACGTACACGTTTGGTTCGCATTTCCACAGAGTGTTAGTAAGTGTTGCAAGATAGACTAAGTTTTAAAATTAATATTTTATGTTTGAAATAATGTTATTCATCGTTGGAACAATGAAATTAATAAATTGGTGAAAAACAAAGCTCGTAAAGAATAATATTCTTATCAATTTACAGTTAATTTGCAAAGAAACATTTTAAAACTGTTACAGTACCTGTGTTGAAATTAAAATGCCATACTGGAAAAAATAGATTACTCAATATACCAATTTTTGTGATAACTTTAAAAGCCATTAACAGTTAAAGATTGAGCCTTCTAAAGAAGAGAGAATAGTAGTATTGGCATATGAAATATTTCCTGAACAAAACTACTTTAATTAGTGGTATCATTTATTAAAAGAAAATGAAGTGCTATCAAATATTTTCTTTTATTTTGACTGCAAGTTCTTTGAAATCATTAGAGATTTAGAGAAATATTTTGCATGTTAAAACTGTTACATGACATATTAAACCTTCTAAAGCTTAGTAAACAATAAAAAGAAAATACTAAAAAGATTTTAAAATAAATACTTACTTTACAAAAGTAATTAGCAATTGATAATGGCTGAGATATGAAATCATAAAATGATAAATAAAAGTGTCGATCATTTATGGAAGAGCGATACTGACACAAACTTCCAGAAAAATCCTATAGGTGTCAAATCAATGAAGGTAACTTTAGTTGTATCAGTAATTAAATGTCAAATAACACACATTAATAATTCTGTCACTGAAGTCAGTAGTTAGTGACAAGTAGAATTATTTCTGGCTTTGAACTGTGACCTTTAAAAATCACTTACTATATAGAAACTAGTTTGCAAATCTAAAATGGTAATAAAATAAGTATTATATAGATCATATAAAAGCCATATTAAGTTTTGCATTTTATTTTATTTATTATTTTATTATAATTGCCATAATGCCATTCACATCAGTCAAAAAAATGTAACATAATTTCTTGGACAGGATCTTTGCATCTGTGTCATGTATTTCTTTTATATTCAATGTTTTGTTCAAGGTTTTAAAAAGCATTCGATTGTTTATAATTGGATTTAAATTAGGATTTTACTGAAGCTGCATCAGTCTTATTTTTATTAAAACTCAACTGCTTTTATTCTATCTAGCTCTATGAAAATTTACATTGGCCCTTCCCAGTTTCATGAATCCCCTTTAAGAATCTATTCTTAAAATCTGAGTGAAATGTTTTGTGACATATATAAATATATCTCTACTGATGACAAAATACAGCAGTAACTTCTCCTTGTCATGGAGCTTATGAGATTTCACTTTAAATTGCATTGATTTAGAAACTCATTTACACATGTGTATATGCACTTGAATAATAAAAAGGCAAGAATTTGAATATTTTACAAAATCCTCCATAATATTTCATATGTTATGCTTGCATAATTCTGCAATTATTCAAATAGATCTACCAATATATCCTTGATTTGTCTACATATCAATTGCCCATAAATTGAACCATATCTAGGCATGGGTAATCTCCTACCAAATGAGATGAGGAATTAGGAAGGAGAGAGACACGTACCTTCTGCAGGCCAGAGTCCTGCCTCCTTTTGTGGGTGACCAAGTAACTGCAGTAAACAGCATTTGTGGTCTTCACAGACTGCCCTGTGAAGCCCCATGGTGAAGCAATAGTGGAAAAAGTAGATTTCTCATCAACATGTCACAAAGTTTAAACAGGAAATTCTTAAACTTAAGTATCTTGAAGACAGTTTATCTCATGACACATCTCCAGAATATAGGAGACTTTGGGTACATAGTGTGTCATTTAGTTTGTCCTTTGGCAAGTGCCTCTGAGAAGTTTTTTTTTTAACTTTATAAAAGATATTGGGGAAAAAAAGATGGCAACAATATTGTTCACTTGCTCTTATCTCAATCACACATACTAGAAACTTAGGCTTTGCTAAGGGTGTCTTCAATGTTTTAAGTTCTACCTTTATATAAAGTTGCTAAATCTTGGCATTACATTTTTCATTTTCTTATACTCTCATGTTTTCATCCCTGTTGTGGAATGTCATAATTCTATTAACAATATTTGTCACTAGGGCTTCCCAGTTATAGCTGGTGGTAAAGAACCCTCCTACCAATGCAGGAGACAAAAGAGATGTGGGTTCAATCCCTGGGAAGATCCCCTGAAGCAGGTCACGGCAATCCACTTCACTATTCTTGCCTGAAAATCCCTATGGAGAGAGGAACCTGGTGGTACAGTCCACAGTGTCGCAAAGAGTCAGACATGACTAAACCGACTTAGCACATACAACATGTCACTAATTCAGAAGATTTACTACATGGCATTACATATTTCTTTCCCTTATATCAGCATTGTGTCTTTTTGGTTGTAATGAAAACAATCATAACCCATTAACAGTAGTTATTTAAGGATTGTTGTTTTTCAATCGCTAAGTCGTGCTCAACAATTCATCACCCTCCCCACCCCCACTGCCATAACTGTAGCATTCCAGGCTTCCCTGTCCTTCACTATCAACCTTTGCTCAAATTCATGCCCGTTGAGTCAATGATACCATCCAACCATCTCATGTTCTGTGTGTTTCCACAGTTTATTGTGATCCACACAGTCAAAGGCTTTGGCATAGTCAATAAAGCAGAAATAGATGTTTTTCTGGAACTCTATTGCTTTTTTGATGATCCAGCAGATGTTGGCCATTTGGTCTCTGGTTCCTCTGCCTTTTCTAAAACCAGCTTGAACACCTGGAAATTCATGGTTCATGTACTGTTGAAGCCTTGCTTGGAGAATTTTGACCATTACTTTGCTAGCATGTGAGATGAGTGCAGCTGTGCAGTTGTTTGAAAACTCTTTGGCATGCCTTTATTTGAGATTGGAATGAAAACTTACGTTTCTCAGTCCTGTGGCCACTGCTGAGTTTTCTAAATTTGTTGGCATTTTGTGCAGCACTTTCACAACATCATTTTTTAAGATTTGAAATAGCTCAACTGGAATCCCATCACCTCCACTAGCTTTGTTCATAGTGATGCTTCCTAAGGCCCACTTGACTTCACATTCCAGGATGTCTGGCTCTAGGTGAGTGATCAACCATCATGGTTATCTGGGTCATGAAGATCTTTTCTGTATAGTTGTTTTGTGTATTCTTGCACCTCTTCTTAATATCTTCTGTCTCTGTTAGGTCCATACCATTTCTGTCATTTACCTGCCCATCTTTGAATGAAATGTTCCTTTGGTATTTCTAATTCTCTTGAAAAGATCTCTTGTCTTTCTCATTCTATTGTTTTCCTCTCTTTGAATTGATTGCTGAGGAAGGCTTTCTATCTCTCCCCGCTCTTCTTTGGAACTCTGTTTTCAAATGGGTATATCTTTTTCTCTTTTGCCTTTAGCTTCTCTTCTTTTCTCAGCTATTTTTAAAGCCTCCTCAGATAACCATTTTGCATTTTTTCCTTGGGGATGTTCTTGATCACTGCCTCCAATACCATTTCATGAACCTCTGTCCATAGTTCCTCAAGCATCTAATTATACTATTCCTAAATAAAAGTTATTCAGGTTTCCTCTGATAAAAATTAAATGTCTTTGTGAAGGGTAAAACAGCAAACAATATCAAGCTATATCACCATGGCAGAGATTGAAATATTGAATACTCACTGTATCACTCACTGATTCTCCTCAAATCTTACTTGTTATCTATATTTTTAATAGGAATATTTGTTGTAAATAACAAAAGCCCCAGTTTCCAAATAGGGAAGGCAGAAAATATTGACCTTTTTGCAAAACACACATGAACATACAATATGTAAAACATTAAATAAACTATTAAATTTGCCTCAAATGGATTTTTTCATCAATTGTCATTTATATCAAGAAAAGGGTAAATGTTTATCTACTATTCCTAAGGATATTCCCTTTTAGCATAACTTCTAGACCACTGAATTCAAGAAAACACAATTTTTTAGCTTTCTAAAATCTAGAAAAATGGAATGTAAACTCAGTTATATCCTTGTAATGAAGACTAATATGTGAATCTTCTAAAACAATGACTAATGGCTACCTATATGGTTGCATTTATCAATTATGTTTTATTTTCATAAACTAAATTGATAATTTTCTCTATTACTCACATACTAGAATTATAGCAATTGAAACATTCATTTCAACATGAATTGAAACATTCATTGCACATTCAATGTGCAATTGAAACATTCATTGCACTAAATATTCATTAGTGCAATGTAAAATGCACTAATGTTAACTTTTAAAATTTGAAGTACTTATGTCTACTGCTGTCATACACTTTGCTGTTTTCAAGTAAACAATGTTATACCTGTTTGGTTCTCTTTTATATGTCAAAATATGGGTTTACTCTGAAGAATCTGTCTGAAATGCTGGAGACCCGGGTTTGATCCTTCGGTTGGGAAGATCCCATAGAGAAGGGAATGACTACCCACTCCAGTAATTTTGCCTGGAGAATTACATGGACAGAGGAGCTTGGCAGGCTACAGTAGATGGGGCTGCAAACAGTCAGATACGACTGAGCGACTACATTTTCATTTTCACTTTCTCTGTCATTTAACTTTAATAAAATCTATGTTCAGACAACATACAGCAAAGATAAAATTATTCAAAATACTATTAGTAGTTTTACTAATAGTAATTTACTTTTTATGATATGAATTTGCTTTTTATGATATGAATGTATCTGTTTGTGACAATGTCTATTACTGGTCATACCTAATGACCTAAGAGAGATAGATAAATTGAAAGTCAATAACAAATGAAAATGTCCTTTTAACATAATGACAAGATCAATTCATTTTCAAGGAAGTTTTTAAATGGAGAGAAATTACCAACTGACTCTAAATAAAGGAAATATTTATATTCTTCTAAAGAAGAAACTCTTAATCTAGGTAAAATTTTATAAGAAAAAGTTTGAAAAAAAGAACTTGTGTGACTATATCCAAAAAGATATTGAGAGGTAAAATATTAATTATAAAATTTCAAATTGTTAAATTAAATTTGTATTAGAATTCAAGGGAGTGAGTACAGAATGAGCAGTAAATAAAAGTAGAGAATAAATATGTCTTTTTATTTTTTGAGAATGGGTGAAAGTACTAATTTGGACTTTATTGAGTAGAGAATACAAGCTATAAATTGTAGGACACTAATAAAACTAAGGCATATTAAATAAATAAGTTCTTCTAGAGACAAGTAAAAAATATTTATTGTGAAAGATAAGAAAAAGATAATTTAGAATGTAAAGAAGCAATATATTATACTTAGAACTGATTATATAGGATTCCATACAAATAATATATATGAAGTATATAATAATTTTATTAAATATATTTGGAATAGCTTGCCAGTTAAATCTTAAGAATGTTTTAATTTAAAATATTTTATTTAATGCAGCTATTATTATGAAAGATAAGAAAAAGATAAAGTAGAATTCAAAGAAACAATATACTATACTTACAATTAATTATATATACTTACATACAAATGTAAAGAGCAACATTACATAGGTACGTGGAATGTTAGGTCCATGAATCAAGGCAAATTGGAAGTGGTCAAACAGGAGATGGCAAGAGTGAATGTCAACATTCTAGGAATCAGCGAACTGAGACGGACTGGAATGGGTGAATTTAACTCAGATGACCATTATATCTACTACTGCGGGCAGCAGGAATCCCTTAGAAGAAATGGAGAAGCCATCAAAGTCAATAAAAGAGTCCAAAATGCAGTACTTGGATGCAGTCTCAAAAACGACAGAATGATCTCCGTTCGTTTCCAAGGCAAACCATTCAATATTATGGTAAGCTAGATCTATGCCCTGACCAGTAATGCTGAAGAAGCTGAAGTTGAATGGTTCTGTGAAGATCTACAAGACCTTTTAGAACTAATATCCCAGAAAGATGTCCTTTTCATTATAGGGGACTGGAATGCAAAAGTAGGAAGTCAAGAAACACCTGAAGTAAAATGCAAATTTGGCCTTGGAGTACAGAATGAAACAGGGCAAAGATTAATAGAGTTTTGCCAAGAGAACACACTGGTCATAGCAAAACTATCTTCTAACAACACAAAAGAAGACTCTACACATGGACAACACCAGATGGCCAACATGGAAATCAGATTGATTATATTCTTTGCAGCCAAAGATGGATAAGTTCTATACAGTGAGCAAAAACAAGACTGGGAGCTAACTGTTACTCAGATCATGAACTCCTTTTATTTTAATTATTAATATTTTTGATTTAAATTTTTAAAATTTTCTTTACATTATCATGTTGGTTTTGCCATACATTGACATGAATGTGCCATGGGTATACATGTGTTCCCCTTCCAGAACCCCCCTCCCACCTCCCTCCTGATTCCCTCTCTCTGGGTCATCCTGGTGCACCAGCCCTGAGCATCAAACCTGGGCTGGCGATTGATTAGATCATGAACTCCTTATTGCAAAATTCAGACTTAAATTGAAGAAAGCACAGAAAACCACTAGAGCATTCAGGTATGCTAAATCAAATCCCTTACGATTATATAGTAGGAGTGACAAATAAATTTAAGGGACTAAATCTGATAGAGTGCCTGATTAAGTATGGATGGAGATTCGTGACATTGTACAAAGGACAGGGCTCAAGATCATCCCCAAGAGAAAGAAATGCAAAAGAGCAAAATTACTGTTGGAGGAGGTCTTAACAAATAGCTGTGAAAAGAAGAGACCCGAAAAGCAAAGGAGAAATGGAAAGATATACTCATTTGAATGCAGATTTCCAAAGACTAGCAAAGAGAGATAAGAAAGCCCTCCTCAGTGGTCAGTGCAAAGAAATAGAGGAAAACAATAGAATAGGAAACACTAGAGGTCTCTTCAAGAAAATGAGAGATACCAAGGGAACATTTTATGCAAAGATGAACTCGATAAAGGACAGAAATGGTATGGACCTAATAGAAGCAGAAGATATTAAGAAGAGATAACAAAAATACACAGAAGAACTGTACAAAAAAGATCTTCATGACCTAGATAATCACAATGGTGTGATCACTCACCTAGAGCCAGACATCCTGGAATGTGAAGTCAAGTGGGCCTTAGGAAACATCACTATGAACAAAGCTAGTGGAGGTGATGGAATTCCAGTTGAGCTATTTCAAATCCTAAAAGATGATGTTGTGAAAGTGCTGTACTCAATATGCTAGAAAATTTAGAAAACTCAGCAGTGGCCACAGGACTGGAAAAGGTTGGATTTCATTCCAATTCCAAAGAAAGGCAATGCCAAGGAATGTTCAGCAACTGCACAGTTGCAATCATCTCACATGCTAGCAAAGTAATTCTCAAAATTCTCCAAGCCAGGCTTCAGCAATACATGAACTGTGAACTTCCAGATGTTCAAGCTGGTTTTAGAAAAAGGAGAGGAACCAGAGACCAAATTGTCATCATCAAAAAAGCAAGAGAGTTCCAGAAAAACACCTATTTCTGCTTTATTGACTATGCCAAAGCCTTTGACTGTGTGAATCACAACAAAATGTGAAAAAGTCCTCAACAGATGGGAATACCAGACCATCTGACGTGTCTCTTGAGAAACATGTATGCAGTTCAGGAAGCAACAGTTAGAACTGGACATGGAACAACAGATTGGTTCCAAATAAGAAAAGGAGTACATAAAGGCTGTATATTGTCACTCTGCTTATTTAACTTATATGCAGAGTACATCATGAGAAACTCTGGTCTGGAGGAAGCACAAGGTGGAATCAAGATTCCACCGGGAGAAATATCAGTAACCTCGGTAATGCAGATGACACCACCCTTATAGCAGAAAGTGAAGAAAAACTAAAGAGCCTCTTGACAAAAGTGAAAGAGGAGAGTGAAAAAATTGGCTTAAAACTCAACATTCAGAAAACTAAGATCATGGCATCTGGTCCCATCACTTCATGGCAAATAGATGGGGAAACAGTAACAAACTTCAGTTTTCGGGGGCTCCAGAATCACTGAAGATGGTGATTGCAGCGGTGAAATTAAAAGACGCTTACTCCTTAGAAGGAAAGCTATGACCAACCTAGACTGCATATTAAAAAGCAGATACATTACTTTGCCAACAAAGGTCTGTCCAGTCAAGTTATGGTTTTTCAAGTAGTCATGTATGGATGTGAGAGCTGGACGATAAAGAAAGCTGAACGCCAAAGAACTGACGCTTTTGAACTATGGTGTTGGAGAAGACGCTTGAGAGTCCCTTGGACTGCAAGAAGATCCAACCAGTCCATCCTAAAGGAGATCAATCCTGAGTGCTCATTGGAACAACTGTTGTTGAAGCTGAAACTCCAATACTTTGGCCACCTGATGCAAAGAACTGACTCATGTGAAAAGACCCTGATGCTGGGAATGATCGAAGGTGGGAGGAGAAGGGGATGAGAGAGGATGAAATGGTTGGATGGCATCAATGACTAAATGAACATGAGTGTGGGTAAACTCAGGAAGCTGGTGGTGGACAGGGAGGCCTGGAATGCTGCATCCATAGGGTCGCAAGGAGTTGGGCATGACTGAGTAACTAAACTGAACTGAATATATAAATAAGATATATAAAGTTTATAATAATTTTAAAATTAGGTTATATATATATATATGGAATAGTCTTCCCTTTAAATTCTAAAAATATTTATAATTTAAAACATTTTGTTTGATATAATATATATATAAAACTGTTATTTTAATAACTGCTGTCTTAGTGGGATTTTTTTAAATGAAGAAATAAAGAGGAAATTTAAAAAGATGAAAAATGATATCATGCAACACAAGACAAGAAAACTGAGAAAGTTAATATACTGTCACAATACAAAGCAAGAATCGTGTTAGAAAAGATGAAGCATGTTTCATAACTATATACTGAGCATCCAAAACACTAGCAATTATAAAAAAAAAACCTGAATGTACTTAATAGTAAAAGTTCAACAAAGATTTGAGAAAAGTATGTAGGTTAAACAATCATAATTGGAGATTTAAACAATTACCTCTCATTGCTTTTCTGGCAAGCAGATATACCAGTAAGGCTATAGATATATCTAAACTAGACAGTTAACCAACACATAGCTGAACACGCACACTTATATACTCATATAATACTCGTATTTTTAACTACACTTAAATTTTCTAAAAATTCACTATATATTCATAATCCTGGTTATATTAATATGAAATGTATAGAATTGTAATGTCACTATAATAGGCTTCAGTTAAGTTTGGCAGATGGACATTTGAAATGTGAGAATTCAAATTTAATTTTTAATTAATTATAAAGAAACAAAAATTTAAGATTTAGTCCTCATTCATACCAGATATAATACATATATTATATTACATATAATAGAGATATAGATTGTTTTCAAATTCATAGAAATTTTTACAATTTAAGCTAGAAGGCAATAAGCAATAATGTGAAAACCTTTATGATTTTTAAGTTAAATTACACATTTCTAAATAACATATGAATACAAGAAAAATCCACAGTGAAAGTTTTCAGTTTTTGTATGATTTAGAAGGAAAATGCAATAGCAAAAGTCTGTCTTGTGAAATATTGATTGCCCTAAATGCATGCATCACAAACAAAAAATAAGAAAGAATAGATTTGAGGAGGTGCCACAAGAAACTAAAAATTAAAAAGTGGTTTAGGTGAAATTAAATTTAAGTAGTCCAAATAAAGAAGTTCAGTTCAGTTCAGTCGCTCTTTGTGGCCCAATGAATCACAGCACACCAGGTCTCCCTGTCCATCACCAACTCCTGGAGTCTACCCAAACCCATGTTCATCAAGTCAGTGATGCCATCCAGCCATCTCATTCTCTGGTCATCCCCTTCTCTTCCTGACCCCAAGCCTTCCCAGCATTAGGGTCTTTTCCAATGAGTCAACTCTTCGCATAAGTTGGCCAAAGTACTGGAGTTTCAGCTTTAACATCAGTCTTTCCAATAAACACCCAGGACTGATCTCCTTTAGGATGGACTGGTTGGATCTTCTTGCAGTCCAAGGGACTCTCAAGAGTCCTCTCCAACACCACGGTTCAAAAGCATCAATTCTTCGGTGCTCAGCTTTCTTCACCATCCAACTCTCACATCCATACATGAGTACTGGAAAAACCATAGCCTTGACCTTTGTTAGCAAAGTAATGTTTCTGCTTTTCAATGTGCTATCCAGTCTGGTCATAACTTTCCTTCCAAGGAGTAAGTGTCTTTTGATTTCATGGCTGCAATCACCATCTGCAGTGATTTTGGAGCCCCCCCAAATAAAGTCTGACACAATTTCCACTGTTTCCCCATCTATTTGCCATGAAGCGATGGAACCAGATGCCATGATCTTAGTTTTCTGAATGTTGAGCTTTGAGCCAATTTTTTCACTTTCGTCAAGAGGCCCTTTAGTTCCTCTTCACTTTCTGCCATAAGGGTGGTGTCATCTGCATATCTGAGGTTATTGATATTTCTCCCGGCAATCTTGATTCCACCTTGTGCTTCTTCCAGCCCAGCATTTCTCATGATGTACTCTGCATGTAAGTTAAATAAACAGGGTGACAATATACAACCTTGACATACTGCTTTTCATTTTTGCAACCAGTCTGTTGTTCCATGTCCAGTTCTAACTGTTGCTTCCTGACCTGCATACAGGTTTCTCAAGAGACAGGTCAGGTGCTCTGATATTCCCATCTCTTTCAGAATTTTTCACAGTTTATTGTGATTCACACAGTCAAAGGCTTTGGCATAGTCAATAAAGCAGAAATAGATGTTTTTCTGGAACTCTCTTGCTTTTTGGATGATCCAGTGGATGTTAGCAATTTGATCTCTGGTTCCTCCACCTTTTCTAAAACCAGCTTGAACATCTGGAAGTTCATGGTTCACGTATTGATGAAGCCTGGCTTGAAGAACTTTGTGAATTACTTGACTAGCGTATGTGATGAGTGCAATTGTGTGGTAATTTGAGCATTCTTTGGCATTGCCTTTCTTTGGGATTGGAATGAAAACTGACATTTTCCAGTCCTGTGGCCATTGCTGAGTTTTCCAAATTTGCTGGCATATTGAGTGCAACACTTTCACAACATCATCTTTCAAGATTTGAAATAGCTCAACAGGAATTCCATCACCTCCGCTAGCTTTTTTCATAGTGATGCTTCCTAAGGCCCACTTGACTTCACATTCCAGGATGTCTGGCTCTAGGTAAAAGGTAAATAAATGATACAAGATCATGACAAAAGAAGCAACTACATTAGAAAGGAATAAAATGGTGGTTATCATTTTAACTTGAAAGGCAATATAATTGATAAAAAACATTTGAAGAAAATATGAGAAGACATAAATCTTTTACATCTATACTAAATGTGACAACAACATTATGGTTTTTACAGATGTTAAATAGATAATAAAGCCGTACTATGAATATATTTTACTGTCTATATGAAATAGAGAATGCTTAAAAAATTCAAACTACCAAATGTAGTATAACTGGGAACCTGAATAAACTTAACATGTGTTAAAAATATGAAGTTCGTTGTGTAAACTTCCTACAAAAAGAGTTCTAGAAGCTCTAATGGTAACAGTAGTGAATCAGTTCAGTTCAGTTCAGTTGCTCAATAGTGTTCGACTCCTTGAGACTCCATGGAATGTAGTCCGCCAGGCTTCCCTGTACATCACCAACTCCCAGCGTTTACTCAAACTCATGTCCGTTGAGTCGGGATACCATCCTACCAACTCACCCTCAGTTGGCTCCTTCTTCTCCTTCTTTCAGTCTTTCCAGTATCAGAGTCCTTTCAAATGAGGCAGTTCTTCGCATCAGGTGGCCAAAGTATTGGAGTTTCAGATTCAACATCAGTCCTTCCAATGAGCACTCAGGATTGATCTCCTTTAGAATGGACTGGTTGGATCTCCTTGCAGTCCAAGGGACTCTCAAGCATCTTCTCCAGCACCACGGTTCAAAAGCATCAGTTCTTCAGCCCTCAGCTTTCTTTATAGTCCAACTCTCCCATCCACACATGACTACTGGAAAAACCATAGCCTTGACTAGATGGACCTTTGTTGGCAAAGTAATGTCTCTGCTTTTTAATGTGCTGTCTAGTTTGGTTATAACCTTTCTTTCAAGCAGCAAGTGTCTTTTAATTTCAGGGCCACAGTCACAATCTGCAGTAATTTTGGAGCCCCCAAATATGAAGTTTGTCACTGTTTCCACTGTTTCCCCATCTATTTGCCATGAAGTGGTGGGACCAGATGCCATAATCTTAGTTTTCTGAATGTTGAGTTTTAAGACAACTTGTTCAACACTGTCCTCTTTTACTTTTGTCAAGAGCCTCCCTAGTGAATATTAAATGAATAGTGAATTTAAAAATATACCAGGTCTTTCACAAAGTCTCCAGGTAAGATTTAAAAAAAGGAATGCTTCCCAATATAGCCTTCATAGCAAAACTTATCAGCTTACATAATGTTAAGGAACTTTGTCTTGTCTCTTCATGAAAACGGATGAAGAAAATATTTTAATCTAAATATGATATGTGCAGTGATTTTTAAGAGAAAGAAAATACAGAATGATCACTGTGGTTTCATTTTAGGAATCCTTCACTGGTTAATATTTGAAGGAAATAGGAGTATTTCAAAGAAAAACTTTATAAACATAAGTTTTTAATTATTTTAATTGAAGTTTAATCACTTTACAATATTGTGGTAGTTTTTGCCATACAGAAATATTATTTTAAAAAATATTTCTCATTCTATGGAAGAAAAAATAAAAATGGAACACTACTGATTATTTACAAACTCTATGAGAAAAATATGAATAATATAGAGTTGCTTTCATAGTAAAAAAGGATGACGAAAAAAATCCTTAAACCTTATACTTGAAGATAAAGTATTCGAATATATTCCCATGATAAAGGAATGATTCCTGTAGGATCTTTACTGTACCTTCTATTCAACATTGAAAGTAAAAGCCTGCAGTGTAAAAATAAGTCATGAAAAAAAAAAACGCAATTGCACCTTGAAAGAAGAAATAAAATGTGATTATTTATAGTTGCAATAGCTCTTTGTATTTTAAAAATCTAGAGGAATATATATTTGAAACAATGGAATTAATATATAATATAAGGGAAGTCATTGGACATAAGATACATCTGTAAACCTTTGAGTTTTATGTTGTTTATTTCTGCTGCAAAGCAAAAATTACTAAAAATTTAAAAAAACAAAGATGACATTTACAAAAACGGCTATAAAGTACCCATAGTTCTCTAAGATTTCAATATTGAAAAATGTAAAACATGCTAAGTGGATTTCCTTGGCAGTTCAGTGTTTGGGACTGTGCTCCCCAGTGTGAGAGGTGTAGGTTAGATTTCTGGTTGGGAAACTAAGATTCCACATGCCACCTGGCACAGCCAAAAAATAAACAAAAAAAAAAAAAAAAGAAAGAAAGAAAGAAATTAAGAGAAAACCTAAATTATTGGAAAGATAAACCATAATACTGATTGGAAGAGTCAATATTGCAAAGATGACTCTCTTTTTTAAAGATTAAATGCTGTCCCAAGTGGCTTTTTAAAACAGCTTTATTGAGGTGTACCTTTAAAGTGTATAATCAGTGATTTTAGATACATTTTTAATTTGTAATGATCACCAGTATCACAATCTAGAAAGTATTCATCACTGTTCAGTTAGCAATAATTTCTTACCCCCTCCTCCCCACAGCTCTTGGTCATCACTAATCTGCTTCTGGTCTCTTTTCTTCTTTTTTTTATTTTTGATATTTCATGTAAATGATGTATCATGCGATCCTTTAAAAAATTTGATTGCTGTAAATATATAGTTGAGCCAAAAAAGCCAGACACAGAAGGAATGATATCTGTACTTTCTGGTGTGCATATTAAATTTCACTAATTTTTGAAAAAAACCTCCATTTTTAGTAAAAAGAATATAAGTCATTTTGAAGTTTATGCAGTCATACTATTATTTCCTTTTCATAAGAGGTAAAGTTACCCAACAGCAGCCAAATCTCCTTTTAACTCTCAAGCTTTTGCTTGCAAGTATACATATTTGGGGATTCACAATCATCTGATCTTATGACCCCCATGGATAGCACTGCACAGTTTCTTTTCTCAGGTGAGAAGTCTGATATCCTGTAATTGAAAACAATGCATAATTCTGTTACGACATACCAGAATAGTTCATGAAGTTATAGCATTTCTGTATAACTGTAATAGAAAGATATTTTGAAAGTGAGTAATGGTGTTTTAATATAATTGCTATAAGAGTTTGTTATTAGGAAAAAGGGCTACTGATTAGCCCATTTTTGTATATTTCTATCAACATTTTATTAACTTTCAGCACCTTCCTTCCTCACTGTGTAATTCAGCCAAAGCAAATGTTTTAATAATATTCTTAAAATATTTATTTTTAATACGTTCCTCCTCTATACAGTATTGTTTTTAAAAACTTACTGTAGTTTGCAAGTTGAGCCATTTTGCCACATCCATGGATGACCACGACCTTCACGAAAGACTGGAATCCATGACACAACGGATAGGGACTTCAGAAATTTCTACACAAAAGTATTTTCATTTAATCACTACGAAAGATTGTAGTAATCCTTAAAACGTGAATAGTGTGCTCTTTCATAAGATCCTGAGTTTTCTAAACAAGATGAGAGTGTTAGGATTTAATCTAACACTAAAAGTATAAAGGTGAAAGTTTTAATATTTGTCAAAGTATTAACTAATGTCTATACTTTTGATTAAAAATAAACTCAAGTATTTATGTTTATCAGTTTCATTGCTTTTCTTATGTTAATAAGGAAAAGTCTGATTCATGCAGTTTAATTGCTACCCATGTGGTCAAACTGAACATAGCAAGATTTTAAATGTTTTCAGATTCTGTAACATTCATTTTCCCAGATACTGTGATTATATCATTGGATTTCGCTACTATGTTTCTCAGAGTTTCAGCTTTAGAAGGAAACTAAGGGATTGAAATTGAGAAAATAAGTGACACGAAAGACAAAGTTTGATTTTCTGGGACCCACACCATTCTTCGCCTAGGTAAACCCCAAATCAATCTTTTGCTGTACTGCTGGAACCCAGCAGATAAGATAGAGTGTCAGAGACTCATTTCTCTCTGCTCCTCCGGGCTAAGTACAACTGTAAACTCAGGAACTGATGAAAGACACAAGAACGGAGAACTCTGAAAGGTGGAAAGAGAAGGGTGACGCGGTTGGAGACTTAGCAGCAGCTTGACTCTTCTGTAATCTCTCATCATTTCTCCAGGATGAGAGAACGAGGTGAGGTTAGGGAACAAAAATCAGGGGCAGCTTATATCTTCCTCCAAAGAAGAAAATGACCTAGACCTGCTAAATGACTTACCCAGCCTAGCTGTAGGAGGTGGCACAGATAACACCCCATTCTTCCTGTGTGTTGAGGGAATCCTGTCGACAATACCACATGAGCCTTACAGAGTGTCCATCAGGACGCCTGCTAACAAGGAGCAGTCAGAGGAAGTTCTTCTCCTGCCTCCACAAAGAGAATTCGAGTTGGGAGTCGGGGATGTAGGTGGGACCAGCAAAGAGGATCTCCTGACTAAAAGTACTGAACCCAGGAAGCCTCTTGTCCCTGAGGGCACAAGACCATCTCCACTCAGAGACATTGGATGGAATGGATTTTTAAATGTTATATTTACATAATGAGCAATGGACATTAACAGACACCATGTAAATGCAAGAATATGGATGAATTGCAAAACTAGTACACGGTAGTGTGCAGAGACGGAAAGAAGAATGCATACAGTTTGATTCTATGTACATGAAGGGCAAAACCATGCAAAGAGATTCTATAACATCAAAAACCATGACAGTGGGTAAATACGGAGGACACACAAGTGATGAGAAGTTACAGAGGATAGGGTGCTGGAAAGCTGAAATTTCTAATCCATGATCTGATGTGTAATTGCATGGTTTTTTTTATTTTGTGATCTATATGAAAAATTATGATGTCTACTTTCCTTGATCTATATTAAAATTAAATAGCACAGTTTATTTTAGAATATGATAGCACTTGTAGAAGTGCGGTTTTCAGGGAAAAGCAAGAATGGAAATAATCAAACATGCATTCATAGGATAAAATATTAATAAAATATCATAAAGTTGTATTCCAATTTTTAATAAAATAACATGCCTTAAACAAACTACAAATACATACAAAAATACAAGTGAATTCTAACAAATATAATATTGACTGAATCAAGCCTTTAACAAAGTGTTGAAAACATTTGATATCTTACCATTTCTTCTTCATTATCTATGTAAAGCAGAGTAGAGTTCCTAGAAGCACAGGCTATCAAACTCCCATTCCACGTTTTTTCTTCAGAGGTAATATAATAGCAGTTGTTGGAAAATGCAAACCAGTCTTTTGGACAGCAACCAAAATGGCATGCTGAAGAAAGATTGTGAATCACTAGCCAAAAAATACTGAATTTTAAAAATTAAAAGTCAATTTGCATATATGCATGGATATAAACATATCTATGTATATACATATTTATACAACATATCTTTGAACCCTCAAGGCTGGTACAAACCAACACATACATTCACAGACAGGGTCAGTCTCTCATAATCTAATTTATGTCTTCATATAAAGCATGCACACAGAAATACCCACCCTTTACACATCCTGAAAATCAAGAAATGAAGCCTCTGTTTTAGAATAATAAACTTATTTGTCTCTTATCATATAATAGCAGAAGAAAATTAGGACCAATTTTCAACAATTGTTGTATTGTTTATATTGATCATATTGTTGTATAGGTAGAAGCATTCTCCCATAATCATTAGTTATAAATATCTTTTGCTCTAATTTACAATTTACGTTTTACCCCATAATCTACTCTTACTTTCATTAGCCTAAGATAGAGACAAAATACCAACTGTATATATGCCAGAGGTTTAAAATTATTATGTACCTTTCTGGAGCCTTGTTATCCAAGAGGAGTTATTCTGTTCCTGTATTAGAGTCGCTACAAAATAAATCAGTATAAAAGTTAATATTGTTCTAAATAAATCATAATGATATTAGTTTCTGAGTTTAAAATTTGGTTTATTGTTTAGGATTAGAGTAATCTAAAATAAAACTGATTTTACCAAGAAAAATTAATTAAGCAATGAAGATTTGTTGGAAAAAATATTTCAAAAACCAAAAGGAACAGATGCCATCACCTCTACAGTATTTGGTTTAACCAATCTCAAGAATTAATTTGTGTTTCTCAATAAGGTCTTTGAGCTTCCTAAAGCCTGTGTTTGAGTTATGAAATCATAAAAACACATTTATGAATGTAAACCTGTATACAAATATATACATATATATAATATTCTCTAGAATCATGGTGTTATTTATACTTTGGACAATCTGAGGATAACTATTCCATATTTATGCAGAATGCACATATTAAATAAGAGTTTTATTTCATCATATGATTTTTGAGAGGTACTGATGGTCATTAAAGGGAAAAGTTCAATCACAATTTCAAAACTACACTTACGAGGAAAAGAAGTTATCACTCTAACTACAGTATACATCAAGACAAAACAAATGATTCCCAGGATCACAGCAACAAACTTCTCTCGAGGTGACGGTAAATCTGCAGGGAGAGAAAAGGAAACACTGAGAAAGGAGAGATGGAGACAGGTGTTTCAGAACAAAAGATCCCACATCCGTGAGAATTCATAGACATAAAAACTTGGACCCCAAATCCATATGAAACACTGTAACCCCCTCTCAGAATATATACTTTCAGCAAATATAACACTTCACAAGTTGTAGATTAAAGACTACAAACTACAACAATGCTGGAATAGATAGGCGCCTCTGTCCATGGGATTTGCCAGGGATCCAAACCGCCTCTCCTGCATTGGCAGGTGGATTCTTCATCTCGAAGCCACCAGGAAGCTCATACTAGAGTACTGTATTTTAAACTCAAGCTCTGATCCTCATAAATAAAAAGTATGTGAGCTATTAAATTCTCACACTTAAACTGGTAGCTCCTGTCATTCCATTGTGGTTAGTGAGAAGCATTTTGAAATTTTAATTCCATGTAGGTTTTCTCCTGCTCAGTGACTAAAATGGAATTTTGCATGCTCTTACCTCTCATTTGCTGTTTCCTGGAGTCCTTAGCCAGATTT
>SRVM01016636.1:0-18914 GCA_007570785.1 Antilocapra americana | reverse complement strand
CCTCTAAAGTCAGCATTATGGCCTTCATACAGCTTGCAGAAATTCACCCCGTGCCCAGAAAACCTTTTTAGCAATGCTAAGGATGCCAAGAATGATTAGACATGTGAGGCAGACTGCGCTTTTATATCATAAGGGTGGGCGTAAACCCCCCTTAGAACAATTCTTTCTGTGAAAACAAAATCCCTAAAGTACATTATGTATAAAACAACATTCTCTGTAGATTCCTGGGAAGGAAATCGAAGGTTAATTAGCTTGTCCTGTCCCTTGCTTATTTACCAGTCTAGCTAATTGTTTAGAAGGTGGAACCTGCTAATTATCAAGACTGATGTGATTCAGAAGGTGAAATTACCAGGGTTAATAATAATGGCCACATTTTCTATCGCAGAAGGACCGTCTGCTCTGGGGCCACTTTAAGGGTACTATCCAGCTCCCTTGCAGCGAATTTATTAACACCCTGCCCTTCAGGATGGCAACTGGACTGAGGAGGAGATAAATTCACTCTACTCAATAAATAGGTTTTACTGAGCTAGGGGAAAGGGATCCCTGCACAGGCTCTGTGTATCGGCTTCCTCTTCTTTAGTTTTCCTCTGGTTCTTCCCCCCTTTCTCCATGTGCTGTGTGTCCTCCATGGCCACTTGGAACCTGCCTCCCCCACTTCTGGACAGATCTTTGGATATTTGGGACCCTGAACTTTCCAGCCTAAGTAGTACTGAGCCTGCTTCCAGGGCCCACATGGGCCTCATTCCTAGAATTTTCTCTTGAGGGAGCAACAACCAAGCTGTTGGTAGGCACACCACTGGGCTTGAAAGACGGTCTTAGGTGGCTGTTTGGGAGGGCAGGGAGTGGAGGTGGAATTTGGATGTGAGGATTGGAATGACCACATGCATGCAAGTCACCTCACAGTGTAGGACAGAGCCAGGGTTGGAGTGAAGGAGGAAGAGTTGGCTCTCCCCATGTGCCATGGCCCAGCACAGAACTCCTAGGGGTCCGAGAATCATGAATTTGAATCTAGCCTTCCAGGTCATTATTATGGTGCTTTTGTTTAGGTAAGAGGAGTGTGTGAGTGTGCTAAGTCACTTCAGCTGTGTCTGACCCTTTGTGACCCTATGGACTGAAGCTCGCCAGACTCCTCCATCCATGAAATTTTCCAGGCAAGAATACTGGAGTGTGTTGCCATTTCTTCCTCCAGCGGGTCTTCCCGACCCTGGGATTGAACCCATGACTCATGTCTCCTGAATTGGCAGGTGGATTCTCTACGACTAGTGCCACCTGGGAAGCCTAGATAAGAAGATAGAAAATATTTAAACTTTGTTCACTGTTTTATAAAATTTAAATATTTAAGTATATGGGTTTCCATCTGGGCTTTTGCTCTGGGCCTTTAAAAACTTAAGGATGTCACCTGAAGCCTGTAGCTGGATCACATCAATGATACATAAAGAAACATGGAGAGCTGGGTGTCAGACTGTATACCGTTTCTTTGAATGGGTTTTTATCATTCCCATTTTCAAGATGTAGGAACCTTTGTTTGGAAGATTAGCAACTTTCCTCACATCCTATAACAAATGACAGAATTTATTTGTTGGTCCTCAACAAAGACTCAGCTTCTTGAGGTCAAGCTTTTTTTCTAACCCTGATTCCCCCCCATCACAGTGGGAGATATCTTTTGAGGTGAAGTTATCCTAAGATGTTAAGTTTAACACTTTCAGATTGACTTTTGCTTCTTTTTCTCCTGTCAACCCCTACCCAGCTGTCTCCCTTTCTCTTCCTCTACTTCCCTTGCCTTTTGAGTAAATCACCCTAATTATTAACATTGCAAATGAAGTTCTAAATAAGCTATTTAAGTTTATTCCTATTAGATGGGACAACAGATTAGAAATCCAGTGCCACCTGGGGTGGGAACGTGGTAGATTTCCATGCTAATGCCTCATGCATGTTTTATGCCTTAGATTAGCAGCTAATGTGGTCATTGATCATCTCATGTCATATGAACTACAAACCTGCTGCTTTGAGCTAATTCTTTCAAAAACTTGTTTCCAAATCAGTATTCAAAGTCCAGACAAAGCTTTCTGGTTGGGAAACAAGGTCATATTTGCCTTGGTAGGGGTCAAAAACATTTTTTCTAACTATTTATGCTCTTTGTAGATAATAAGCAGGGTGTAATATATCATTGGAGCAAGTTAGGTTTGAGAAATTGCCAAAGGAAAAATATATCCTAAAATGTAGTCTGAGGAATCCTTTTTGTACCCTATATAGTTTCTTTCTATGCTATGCATAAGTCAAAAATATGTTAAAAGTTATCATTTGAAAGCCTATTCAATTTGTACTTAAATTAGCTAAGCATTTACCCCATTAAGTCAGAAATTAAGGACATTTTTATTTCAAGTTATATGGCTCTTTCATTACTGAGGTCTAGTTCAAATTCTTGCCTGTTCACTTAGCAACTGGGTGACCTTAAGAAAAGTCTTATCATCTCGGAGTCTCAGTTTCTTTATTGAAAACATGAGACTCATGAAAACACTTATCTCACTGGGTGATTATAGGGTTGACCAAGGCACTGCATGGAAAGCTTTTACTTACATGTCTGGCACTTAATAGAAACTCCTATAAACATTTGTGATTACTTGATTCCTCTTCCATGTAGACAGTCATCTTGGCTAAAATATATGATGAATGAAGATTTCACTGATGAAGTGGGGCAATAATTGTTTGCCTTTTCTTTTTGCTGAGCAGGTGTAGAAACCAGCCATACCTCAGTAATACTCATTGGAAAACTAGTAATGGGGTAATAATGAATTATATTTATGCTTCAAGAAGGATCTTTCAATCTCTTTGGAATCTGAGCTGGACTTCTAGCTAAATCAGGGGTAGAAGAAGGAATAGAGGACCTCAGCCAAATCCAGGCAATGGGGAGAACCATCTCAACACTGAGTAGGAACACCACCCCTTTAGCCTAGAAAGAGGGCAAGTTCAAATTATGATTTACACAGTTGGTCATAAAGGGTATGGGTCATCGCTTGGCTATGACCACTAGGGGAAGAAGCTAAAAGTTGACTGATGTCAACTCCTTCCTTAATACCTTTCTACCTCCCCGTCTCTCTGTGCATACATCTCTGTAAATCTTGAAATTAATGCAGCCATATGGAAAATGGGCAGGGATAGCAGGGTTTTTGTTGTTGTTGCTGTTGTTGTTTGTTTCTGGGGAATTTCTCCAGGAGCACCCATGGGTGCTAGTGCTGCTCTGGTGCTGGCAGAGAGCAGGCAAGGCAATCTGAGCCCTGGGTTGGGTTTTCAGCTCTCTCTCTTGCAGCTGCATCACAAGAGTATGGGGAGCATGGGGCTCTGGATGATTCTCTGGCTGCAAATAACCATGCATTTGAGGCAGAAGGATAGAAGTTTTGGCAATTAGGGAAGATTTGATTCAACAGTAACATCCCTGAAGTATAGTAGAACCAGTCACTGCTAGTGACAGTGGGGCATGGTCTGCATGAGACAGTTCTTTCTGAAAGTGTTTGCTGGGCAAAGTTTCCTGTATAATCTTGTTTTTTTTTTTTGTTGTTGTTGTTTGTTTGTTTGTTGTGTTTTTTTTTTTTGCTTGGTGGTTGAGGGGATTGGGATGGAGCCGTGTCACCAAATCAAAAAAACTATTGCAGAATTCACTTATTTAGATTTGTTCTTTCCCTTTCTGAACATCTGCCATGTGCTTTAAATTATAAGAAAGTGTTTCAGAGACTTTACAGGATAGTTTCTTCACAGGAAACCTGAGGTTTTCTTGATCCATTTTATTTCTATATACAGAAAGAGTGACTTTAAACATATGCATATATATATGTTTGTGAGTTAGGCTCTTCTAAGTAGAGACCAGATGTATAATTTCATAATTCATTGAGAACAACTTTCTTTAGATATGTGATCCTCCCCATTGGATGTATAATTAGGATCTTTGTTAACAAATCAAAAAAGCTAATATCCTGGATAACCAAAAAAGTATTCAGAGGTTACAGCTAATCTGAAAGATAAAATTCGCTGAAGTTGAATACATAGTCTATCATTTATATTAAAACAATAAATTATCCAAGCTTGAGCTTGAGAAGAATGACTCAGTAATCCAGAGACTTTTCTTGATTTCAAGGTCAAGATGAGACAGAAATATGCCTTGGTGCCTGGTACGTTCCATACTGCAGTTGACTGTTGGCATCCATTAAAGAGTTGGCCTGAACATCTCATGTCCCCAGATCTAAGATGACAATTACTGATGTAGGAAGACTAATCAGCCAGCTAGGCTGATGCGTTATGGAAGTAGCTTACTACCAAACACTTGTGTTGAAGTGCATGTGCTGTAATTTGAGCCACACATTTTATCTTCATTATCTAATTTAATTGAAGAATCCTATAAAACACATGTCATGTCCTCATTAGTGTATGTGTGTCATGGAACTGCTGGTTTGCCTTCAAAAATTTGGAAGAATCAACATTTGGTCAGAAATGCTAAGTCCTCTGGGCCACCATTCAGGACAAGGAAGGGCAGAGTCCCAGGACAACCTCGAGGTCAGCTCACACCTATAATATTGCTCTTCTGGTTTGATGCCCCCACTTAAATGGTTGTTGGCAAACAGTTGTCGTTATAGAAGAGAAATCAGTGTTTTCTGAAGACTATGTCATATGAAAAAAGTTGGAGGAACTTAGAAATATTTCACTTAGAAATAAAGGAGCTTTGGAGGAAATATGACTGCCTTCTTCATAAACATGAATGTCTTTTATGGATAGAGGCATATGTCTTATTTTGTGCTCTTCCAAAGAGTTAAGCTAAGACAAAGAGGTGTATCAGTTACACAGATTCAATATAAGGAAGGACTTCTTAAACTGGAGATGTCCAAAATACTATGGGTTGCCTAGAGAGAAAATGAGCGTCCCTTCTTCAGAATTGCTTAAGCAGTTACTGAAAGGCTGTACCTAACCACAGAGATGGAAAAGCTGTCAAGTGTAATGGATAAACACAGGAAACCTGCCCCCAGAGGGTCTGAATGCTCTTCCTGGTTCTTTCTGCCCCTTACTAGCTGGGAGATGACGGGAAAGTTACTCTCTCTTTCTTAGTAAAGTTAAAGTCGCTCAATTGTGTCTGACTTTTTGCAACCCCATGGACGATACAGTCCATGGAACTCTCCAGGCCAGAATACTGGAGTAGGTAGCCACTCCCTTCTCCAGGGAATCTTCCCAACCCAGGGACTGAACCCAGGTCTCCCACATTACAGGTAGATTCTTTACCAGCTGAGCCACCAGGGTAGCCCAAAAATACTGGAGTGGGTAGCCTATCCCTTTTCCAGCAGATCTTCCTGATCCGGAAATTGAACTGGGGTCTCCTGCACTGGGGGCAGATTCTATACCAGCTGAGCTACCAGGGAAGCCCTCTTTCCCAGTACCCACCTCGTAAATCCTTATGGATGTTCATGGATGTAAAGTGGTATTTATTAATAATACAGATAGTCTATCTTATGATTATTTTATAAAATGCTGTAGAGATATTTCTGTAAAGAACAAAAGGTTTGCTAGAGCTCTTTTCCACTCTAAGACAACTACTTATAATAATATGATCAGACTCTGTTAATTTTATGGGTGCACCATTGAGTCTATAAAGCACCATCTATGCTTAGACAGGGTCAATATGACATATTTTATTTCATCACTATAAATACAACCTGAGTACAAATGGAGACATACAGATAAAAGAAAAGAGATGGGCATGCATTATATAAGGCTGGCATGCTGATAGCTGTTCTGAAGAGACTGGCTTAAATGTTAACTTTGTTAATTTCGTTTGCCCATTCCACCTGTGAGTTATAGTGTACATAAGTAGCATAAGGTGTTTTATGTTAATTCTTGTGGATGGTTTTTTAAATTTCATGTGAGTAAACCAGGCATATTGTTAAAAATATAATTTGGGCTAAATTGAGCTCTTAGTAAATTGTGAATGGTTTATCATTATTCACTGGAATGCATTTATTCTGCTAATGCAATATTGCAGCTTTTTAATTATATGTTAATAGTTTAACAGCCAAAGTTAAGTGCTATTAATAAAATGGTATAACTAAAAGATCCCATTTGTAGTGTTCTATGGTTTTCCTCAATGTTTTATTAGTAAAGTTGAAAAATGAGATATGAAAAGAAGAATACAAACAAAAGCAATTATTACACTCAATATAAATGATGGAAAATTTGGGTTGTGTGCTCTCAGCTAAAGCAAAGCAAGATGTAACACAGTGCCTGGTCCATTGCTCTACAATGGCTGAATGCATGGTGGTTGATCAAGAAACAGTTCTATTGACAGTTTCATTCCCTTAAATTAGAATTCTTGTTCAAGCTGTGTCTCTACAGATAAAACAAAGCAGAGAATTGATATTTGTTTGGTAAATTAAGCAAGAAGAAAAAGAAAGCAAACACACATTCCCTCTCTCCATTTTATCCTGGGATGAAAGATCTGTGTCCAATAGTTACGTAGGTTCTACTATTTTTCCATTTTATCTGTGAAGAAGAGAATGGTGTGATACCACATGTAATGGAGAAGGAGTGTGGCAGTTTTCAAATTTTTTTTCTGTCATGAGCTGGTTGTTCTTGAGTAATAAGTATATCCATGTTAAATAAACATCTGGGATCAATCTAGAATCCTGTACTTATATCTAAGAATATAGTGATGTAATTACAGAGAGGAGATAGGACTTCATGAAAATAAATTGAAAACATCATGAGATTTGCTCAACTCAACTCAACGTCAGTAAAGGATGCAGTTAAAACTCCAGGAAGTTGAACATTCTCCTATTGCCCTGGTACCCAGAGGAAGGGCTATGAGTCCTGCTGTCCTCAACATTAATCAGTGGAGTTGGGAGTACTGAGTGCTATAGCAGAAACTGCAGCTTATGAGAGATGCAGACCAATGGCGATGATTGAGCAGAATGGAGAGAAAACCCCAAGTGTGTCAAATGTCCTAGGGAAAACCTGCTAATGGGGAGACAATCTGGGGACAGTGATAGCTATGCTCAAATGTTTTAAGGGCTATAATGAAGAAGATGGAATAGATTCATTTGGTGTCAAGGGCAGCCAGTAATGCATATGTGTGAAAACCATAACAAAGATTATAATAAGAAAATGCATTAATAGTATATTGTGATGTGCTACCTTTCTAGTGCTAATTCCATTATTTAGGGTTCTTTTATCAAAACCTTTTCAAAACTTGAAAAGGATGCTATGGAAGGTTTTCAATCTTAAATTGAGTGATTGACAAGTTTATCTTGTGATTTGGGGAGTTTGCAAGGTCACTCTGCCATAATCTTGATATGAAACTGAAAGTCGCTCAGTCGTGTCCGACTCTTTGTGACTCCATGGACTATACAGTCCATGGAATTCTCTAGGCCAAAATACTGGAGTGGGTAGCCTTTCCCTTCTCCAGGGGATTTTCCCAACCCAGGGATCGAAGCCAGGTCTCCCACATTGCAGGCGGATTCTTTACCAGTTGAGCCACAAGGGAAGCCCAAGAATACTGGAGTGGGTAGCCTATCCCTTCCCCAGCAGGTCTTCCCAATTCAGGATTAAAACTAGGATCTCCTTCATTGCTGATGGATTCTTTACCAGCTGAGTTATCAGGAAATATAATACTTATTAAATACTTTGAATTTCCTAAGTGAAAAATTCTATAAATATAGAGATTATTTTTTCATAAGGAGTTCAATGAAAGAAAGATAAACAGCCATAAGCATATTCTTTTCCTTTTTTCAGCAGGTAAATTATAAAAATTATGAACTATTTTTAAGTAGCAATAGATTTTAACTAAAATATGTGAGAGTATTATTAATATCATGAAAGTAAAAATGCATTTACTAATTAAAATTCAAAGGAGCTGTTTTCATGGGATTTTCTGCCCTTTTCCACCATACATTTCTCAGGAGGGGTCCTGTGATCACTGATATTGTTGTTGTTTAGTTGTCCAGTCATGTCTGATTCTTTGCAGCCCCATGGACTGCTTGCAGCATGCCAGGCCTCCCTGTCCCTCACAATCTTCCAAAGTTTGCCCCCAAGTTTGTGTCCATTACATCGGTGATTCCATCCAGCCATCTCATCCTCTGATGCCCTCTTCTCCTTCTGTCCTCAATCTTTTCCCAGCATCAGGGGCTTTTCCAGTGAGTCAGCTGTTCCCATCAGATGATCAAAATCAGATGAGTTTCAGCTTCAGCATCAGTCCTTGCAATTAGTATTCAGGGTTGATTTCCAACTAGTATTCAAGGTTTATTTCCCTTAAAATTGACTGATTTGATCTCCTTGCTGTCTAAGGGACTCTCAGGAGTCGTCTCCAGCACCACAGTTTGAAGGCATCAGTTCTTCAGTACTCTGCCTTCTTTATATCACTGAGATAACACCATTTAAAACAGTGAACTTTGTGTACAGTAAAATTAGCATTGATTTATATAATTTTAGAAAGAAAAAGAGAGATAAGTAGAGGATAATGAAACTCGTTTAAACATTTTCATAAAAATAATTACAATTATACATATAATATATATATTATATATACAACCTACAATGCAGGAGACCTGAGTTTGATCCCTGGGTCGGGAAGATTCCCTGGAGAAGGAAATGGCAATCCACTTGCCTGGAGAATCTCATGGACAAATGAGCCTGGCAAACTACATTCCATGGGTTTGTAGAGTTGGACATGACTTAGCAACTAAGCAATAACATATATATGTATAAACAACTATATATATATATACACACACACACGTATATGATGTTTAGCAGCTAAGCAACATATATATATATATGCAACATATATATATATGTAAAACGATGTGAATATCATCATTAGATAGTGAATATGAAAAATCAGTCAGATAACAGCAGTTGGTGTGAATTTCTACCATATAAACTAGTGGTAGAATATAATGCTGTTCTTTTGGTTGTTATTGTTCTTTCCTCTGGAATTGCTTCTATTTTGCATCTGTGTTTATATAAAAGCGATTTTGGGCATGAAGTATATTTTAATATCATATAAGGCCTGTATGTAAAATATTTTTCAGTGAGAATTTGAGTTGAATTCTCTTTCTTTCATCTTCATATCATTGACCTGAGAGACTAAGGATTTACTTAAAATTGTTGCAGTAAACAGAAAGCTTTCAATCTTCATTGGCCACTTATTGGAGATACTCTGCCTCTCTTGGGCTTCTCTGGTGGCTTGGATAGTAAAGAATCCACCTTCAATGTGGGAGACCTGGCTTCAATCCATGGGTTGGGAACACCTCCTGGAGAAGGGAAAGGCTCCCCACTCCAGTATTCTTGCCTACTGAATCCCACGGACAGAGGAGCCTGGAGGGCTACAGTCCATGGGGTCGGAAAGAGTCAGACATGACTGAGGGACTTTCACTTTCTTTCTTTCACAGCCTCTTACGTAGCCTAGCCTTTGTTTCTCTGTTCTCATAATTTATCAGGGAGTTTGCATTACATACTGGACGTTTATATTAAGATGAAAATTTTAGCTATGGACAAGTCCCAAGAAAATGTAGGTTTTAACAACCTTCTGATATGGGGTACGTATAGTCCTGACCTCAGGAAGCCACTGTCTAGTCTATGATTATATAGCAAGTAAAGCCATGGAAATAAGCAGATCCCTATGTAACTTTTTCTTTTTAATTTTTTAAAGAAATTCATGACAGTGTATTTGTTTCTTCTTATAATGTTCTCTTTGTGTGCTTATATTTTCGCTGTGCTGGGTCTTTGAGGCTGTGCGAGCTTTTTTCTAGCTGCATCTAGCCAGGTCTACTCTCTAGAGATGCGCAGACTCCTCACTGTGGTGCTCACCGGTTGCTGAACCCAAGGTGTTCAGGCTTCAGGAGTTGTGGTTCTCTGAAGCACAAACGCAGTAGTTGTGGTGCATGGGCTTAGTTGTTCTGCAGCATGTGGGGTATTCCCGGACAGGGATTGAACCCATGTCTCCTGCATTGGCAGGCAGATTCTTTATCACTGAGCCACCAGAGAAGCCCGGGACAATGTATTTACTACTTTGAGCAAGATTTCCACATAACATTAATCATAGCTCTTGCCTTTTTTGTGGTTGTTGTTCTAGGAGAGTGTTATCAAAGTTTTAAAAGAAAGATTGTTGGAAAGTAACAATAAATTAACATAATTTAACTGGCTATAAATTTCATAATAATCTGTCTATTACATGCATCATATAGCTATGTTTAGAAATTATTTAATTTTAGACATTCATACATATTTAAAAACATCTCAACTGAGAAAAAAATCCAAAGACATAAAGAGGCATCTGAAAAGAGAATTGTTACCATATATTAAGAAAACTATAATATAAATGTAAAGTTAATTGTGTTAGAGATAAATATAATTAAATGTAGGAAACTCACTTGCCTGTATTCATGCAATATTGAGACTTGGCAATTTGACTTTCATGGCATTGTATTTTTTCTGATTTTGTGTATTTTTTTTTAATTTTCAATCAGAAAAAAATTTTGATTTTTTTCCTCTTTTCAGTCAATCTTACTAGAGGTTTACCAATTTTTAAAAAAATCTTTAAAATATTTATCTTTTGGTTTTGTTGATTAACTCTATTTTACTGATATTTCCTATTCATTTACTTTTGCCCTTCATCTTCTTTCTTGCACTTTCTTTAGGTGTGATATATTCTTAGATTATGTTTTAGACTCTCTTCCTTTCTACTATACAGATTTTAAAGCTATATGTTTTCCTTTAAACACTACTTTAGCTGCATTCTCCCAAATATTGATCTGTTCCATCTTCATTATTATTCAGTTCAAAATATTTTCTAATTTCATTGTTATTTATTCTCTGATCCGTTGTATAAGAAATATTGTCTTAAGTTTCAAGGAATTAGGGTTTTATAGTTGTCTTTTTTTAGTTTAGCTAATTTCACTGTGATCAGAGAATAAATATATTGAGTAATTAACTCTTTGAGCCTTGTTGAGGCTTTCTATAAGGCTTCTTTGTGGGTTGATATGGTAAATATTCCATGGGAACTTGAATGGGATGTGAATTCTACTGTTATTGTGTGCAGTCTTCTCTCTGTTTCTGTATGACATTTGGGTACATCTGTTAATTGTGTGATTTTTAAAACAATTCCATTGAGGTATAATTGACATATGACAATGTAAACTATACATATTTAAAGTGTACAATTTCATAAAATTTTGATAATTTATAAATTCATGAAACCATTGCTGGAGCTCTTTTTCCTACTTGCCTTCTTTTCTCCCTTCCTTCTCTGTTCCCAGGTAGTCACCTGTCTGCTTCTTTTACTACAGATTATTTGAATTTTCTAGAATTTTATAGAAATTAAATTATATAGTATATACCCATTTTTGTCCACTTTCTTTCAGTTAGTATAATAATTTTGCTGTTCATTCATTTTGCTTTGTGTATTAATAGTTAATTTTTTTATTGCTTCAAATGAATTTTTTTTTAATGCTGAGTATGTAGATAATATTTTATCACTGAGTTGGTTTTGTTTTAGGCAAAAATATTCCTTAACAGTTAAAGATACATTAAATACCCTGGAGAAGGGAATGGCAACCCACTCTGGTATTCTTGCCTAGAGAATCCCATTGACAGATGAACTGGTGGGCTACAATCCATGAGGTCACAGAGTCAGCCACGGCTGAACAACTTCCCCTATACTGCTCTAATCTATTCTATTTCTCATACATTTATTGAAAAGACAAAAGTTATCAAATGTATTTTTTGAATCTATTGAAGAAGTCATGTGATTTATTTCATTTAGCTTTCTTGTATTATACATAACATTTACAGATTTAATGATGAACTACTCTGATTTATACACTGAATTACTCTTCCTAATATAATATGCTTGGTCAAGGTGTAAGAACTAGGTTTTTAAGATATTTTTTTTTAATAAGAGGGAGTAAATTCAGATAGGTGACCAAGATGGTAAAAGATGTGGAAATGATATCATATGAAAACTAGAATATTTAGTCTGGAGTAAAGTGCACTTAGATTATCCCTCTTTGGGGAAAGAATGGTGGTTGATAGTTAAGTTTAAAAATCTTTCATGTTAAAAAATTATTTTTGATTCCATATTTTTCTAGAGGGAAGACCTCAATAAGTTACAGAAATAAAGATTCAGTAGCATTTTTAAAATTAAGTACAAAATTTTAAAATCTTAATGTCCCGATTCATAAACAAGTGAGTCTTCTTATCAGTATAAATGTTGAAACAGAGACCAGATGAACTGTGATCTATAGAAAAGCACCTGCATTGGTTAGGGTGTTGGTCTGGATAAACATTAAGGTTTTTTCCAATTGAAAAATTATAAATCTGTAGTTCTGTGGGGAAAATAAACACATTTTGCTACATTATCTCTGCTCTGAAAATGATTTTTTTAAACTGATGTAGTATGCAGAGTTCTAACATGGCCTCCTGATTCTATACTCCTGGTGGTGTTAGGTAGGAGGGTAGAAAACCAAGCTGTCACAGACATATCACTGGTTAGGCAGTACAGAGTGCCTCAAAAGGTAAGGGGGAGAGAAAAGTCTCAAGAACTTTGATATCTGGATAGAGCAAATAATTTAAATTGGGGAGAAAAAGCACTAGAGTCTTCTAGTCTTAAAGAGACTAGAAGAGTTGGCCAAAAGGTAATTTTCAGAAGGGTATTAAAACTAATGATAACCATATTTTAACTAGAAGTAAAAGTCTGAAAAGAAGTGAGGGAGGGATAAAAGTTAAGTTCACTTCAGAACACTGGACCAGAGACTATAAAATGTTGGAGGGCAGCTCCTGAGCAGAGAGGCAGGGATGGCCAAAGACTTTGACTCCTGAATTTGTGAAGAAGGCCCTAATTATATCTTAGGAAGCATTATTTTGCCTCCTAAATTAATAGGATTGTTGTGGTTTACAAATAGCAAGTGGAGCCAAGTACTATATATACTGTTTTTGTTGATATTTATTCATGTACCTTTTATTATAGGTTTCCAAGGTGGCACTAGTGGTAAAGAACCCTCCTGCCAAAGCAGGTAGACATAAGAGACACAGGTTTGATCCCTAGGTCAGGAAGATCCCTTGGAGGATAGCATGGTAACCCACTCCAGTATTCTTACCTGGAGATTCCCATGGACAGAGAAGCCTAGCAGTCCATAGGGTTGCATAGAGTTGGACACGACTGAGGTGACTTAACATGCACATCTTTTATTATGGGTAGAGTGTAAAAATATGTATACATTTTACTTTTTAGAGTATGAGGGAAAGTATCAAGTAGTATAGCACTGCTTTCTTCAGTTACTGCCTATTGCATGCATAGCCATAGTACCTTCAAATCATCTAATAAAAGCTTTCTCTGAAGAAGACTTCATGTCTTGGAGGTAACTAAGAAAATGTCTTTATACTTTGCTATGAAATTTTATTGGTTCACACTCTTGGGCATCCCCTGGGTAAAATCTGAAACTGGGCCCTGTACCCAGAGGGCAAGGAGAAATGGAAGAAAGGGGCAGACCACTTCAGATTGGTAGGTGATGGTTCTAATAAGCAGGGAAACTTATGCATGAGGCTTGTCTTGGGCAGCCTCAAAACAGGCAGATCTATGAACCTGCCCGCCAGAACCTTAGAAGTTTCTGTAGAGGCCTTAACAGGGTTCATTCCCTGGAGGTTGCATCCCTGTGATGACTCTGGCTAGAGAAGGATGAGCTTCCCAGGTGGCGTTAGTGATAAAGAATCCGCCTGCTAATGAAGGTAGACATAAGAGACGTGGGTTCGATCCCTGGGTTGGGAAGATCCTCTGGAGGAGGGCACAACAACCCACTCCAGTATTCTTGCCTGGAGAATCCCATGGACAGAGGAGCCTGGGGTCCATAGGGTCTCACAGAGTCGGACACAACGGAAGTGACTTAGCATTCATGGAATGATGGGCAGAATGTATATTCCAAGGACAGGGAAGGAGGAGAAGAGCCTCAGATTGCCTGTGTCCAGTTCATCCAGTCACATCCTCGCTATTACTTCCTCGGTCAGATCTCAGGATGTTTTCAGAGACAGAACCAACACAGTGTCCTACAATAGCTAATCATTGATACCACAGGTAGTCCCCTACATACGAATGACCTCCATTCCCAGAGTATTCATAAGTTCACTTTGTGCGTAAGTCTGACAGAGTTAACCTGGGCACCCAACCAGCACAATGGACTTGTAGTACTGTACTGTAATAGGTTTGTAATACTTTTCACACAAATAATACATTAAAAAACACAAAAAATAAAACATTTTAAATCTTATAGTACAGTACCTTGAAAAGTACAGTAGAGTAGTACAGTCCAACAGCCGGCATACTGGGTCTGGCATTGAGAACAGGCAGGAAGAGTTACTGACTGGAGGAGGGAGAGGAGGTGGGAGATGGTAGAGCTGGAGGACTGTCAGCAAAAGGAGACAGGGGGCGAGCTGCAGTTTCTCTCATGCCTGACTTTGATGGAACACATGTTCCCATCTTTGAAAGTTTGTACCTTGAAGGTTCGTATGTAGCAGACTTACGGTACCATGAACCGATTTGTGTGGTAGTGAGCATTCATTCATAGTTGTTCCTTTTTTTCCTCCTTGGGATGGAATTCCCTGTAACAGGACATGCTTTCTTGCCACGCTGACTTTGGGGTTGCCCACGTGGCTCACTATGAGCAGTAAAAAGTGTGCAGAGGTCATAGTGTGTGAGGTGTGAGCAAATTTCTTCCAGCTTTCTCATACTTCTGCTATCCACAATGAGAAGAGCATGCCAGAAATGTTCTTTCATCCTGCAAAGGAAGACTTTTTTCCCAGAAAGAAAGCCTTACAGAGCAAATCTGAACCTAAACTGCTACATGTAGGAGCCAAGTGCAGTTGAACTGGACAAGTGGGCTCAAACTGATTTGGCAGAGCCACAGATAACATGAAGATTTCTGAGTAAGAGGGAAACATTCTGTCACAAACCACTGAGATTTCAAGATAGTCATAGCTTCTTTATTTAAGCAAACCTGACTCATACAAATATTCAATTTTCTACGTATTAGGGAGCTCTATTTTTGCTATTTCAACTCTAAAAGCTATTATAATAAACTATTATAACAATATAATGATTATTAAAAGTGGTATTAATCTCTTAATGTTATAAATGAAAAGAGGCTCTGAAGGATTGAAAAATTTAACATATGTCATGCAGATAATCTGTGGTTTAATCTGAATTGTGTCTGAATCTAACAGCTCTTTTTTTTAATTCTTGCAGTATATTTAAGAAGGGGTCCTTAATTATTTTCCTGGTGCCTGTTAAATACACTTCATGTTCTGACAGTCAGAAGTTTTTCTTTATTTGGAAAAGAGATGTTTTCAAATTAAACAATGCTTTTTGAGTATGGCTATACATAGGAAAGTATTTTCAAATGCATAAATTTTGGGTCTTAATGAATTAGAACATAAAAATGCACATTGAAGTTACTCTAAAAGTGCAACCCATGTAAAAGGGTAATATGTGGCAACCATATGCAGTAAGTGGAGATGAGATGAGGACGTCATTCTGTTACACTTACATTAACTCTAATCACATTTTGTAGCTGATGCTCTTATGAGGGCTGCCAACTAACATTTTAGGTAAATGAAGAGCTAGGATATATAGCCTCCAGAAAGCAGGCACCTCTTCTGTCAAATAGGTAATTACAGAGGCTATGACTCCATTAGGAAAATGGTGGCCAATCAATGTAAACTCTAAGAGCTCAGATCCTTTGTAATTGATTGAGAGATTCAGTGACTTCAATGCAATTGAGTTTCAAATGTAAGAAGCCAGTATTTGGCCAGATGGCTGACGTGAATTCCAGAGGGAGTGTATGAATTTTAATGAGAGTGACAGCTACACAATTTGAGTCACGTGTGCTAATAATGAAATATACAGATCAATATTGAAACTGCAGCCTGGGGTATGCAAGCTTTCATTTGTTATGTCCTAATACTCATGTTTATTTCTGCAGGTATGCAATTGCTTATCATACAAGTTCTGGAGGAACTTGTTAATGCAAATCACAATTGATACTTGGGATTATAGCCTACTTCTTATTTCTGCTGAGATTTCTCATTATATAGTTTAGGATAATTTAGAGGTTTTATTTCAGAAGTGTCCAGTTTATGCAAACAAGAGCATCTGGGTTTATTCATTCACTTAACAATTTCTGCAAGGTTAATGTGAATAAGATGCAGGATATGGAGGTAATCCATAGTTGAATCAGACATGATTATGGATTCTGCCCTAGAAGAGCTTAAAAATCTAATAAAGGAAGAGAGAGAAATATCAATATTAAAAAAACCATTATAATACTAGTTTGGAACTGATGAGTATTGTAGGAAAGGTGTACATAAAGCAGTAGTTCTGTTCAGTAACTGGGTCAACTTATTGTGAGTAATTAAAAAGTATGAATAAGGGATAAACCGGCACTTCTGGTAGTAGCATTTGAGGTAATTCTAACCACCATTCTCAACAAAAATAATAAGCATAACTGGACAACATTTTTTACTTTAGGGTACAGATGTGTAGAAGGATTGTGGAGCAAAGAACTGGGTGAAGATAAATACTCAGAGAGATGAGGGCAGCATTAAGGTTGCTTTACATTTGCACATTATTGAAGAGATGATCAAAATCAGTCAGTGCAGTCACTCAGTCATGTCCGACTTTTTGCGACCCCACGGACTGCAGCACGCCAGGCCTCCCTGTCCATTGCCAACTCTCAGAATTTACTCAAACTTATGTCTGTTGAGTCGGTGATGCCATCCAACCATCTTATTGGCTGTCATCCCCTTTTCCTCCTGCCCTCAACCTTTCCCAGCATCGGGGTCTTTCAAGTGAGTCAGTTCTTCACATCAGGTGGCTAAAGTATTGGAGTTTCAGCTTCAGCATCAGTCCTTCCAATGAACACCCAGGACTGATCTCCTTTAGGATGGACTGGTTGGATCTCCTTGCAGTCCAAGGGACTCTCAAGAATCTTCTCCAAAACCACAGTTCAAAAGCATCAATTCTTTGGTGCTCAGCTTTCTTTATAGTCCAACTCTCACATCCATACATGACTACTGGAAAAACCACAGCTTTGACTATATGGACCTTTGTTGGCAAAGTAATGTCTCTGCTTTTTATACTGTCTAGATTGGTCATAACTTTTCTCCCAAGGAGCAAGCGTCTTTTAATTTCATGGCTTTAGTCACCATCTGCAGTAATTTTGGAGCCCCCCCCAAATAAAGTGTGTTACTGTTTCCACTGTTTCCCCAACTATTTGCCATGAAGTAATGGGACCAGAGGCCACGATCTTAGTTTTCTGAATGTTGAGTTTTAAGTCAACTTTTTCACTCTCCTCTTTCACTCTCATCAAGAGGCTCTTTAGTTCTTTGCTTTCTGCCATAAGGGTGGTGTCATCTGCATATCTGAGGTTATTGATATTTCTCCCAGCAATCTTGATTCCAGCTTGTGCTTCCTCCAGCCCAGCATTTCTCATGATGTACTCTGCATATAAGTTAAATAAGCAGGGTGACAGTATACACCCTTGACATACTCCTTTTCCTATTTGGAACCAGTCTGTTGTTCCATGTCCAGTTCTAAGTGTTGCTTCCTGACTTGCATACAGATTTCTAAAGAGGCAGGTCAGGTGGTCTGGTATTCCCATCTCTTGAAGAATTTTTCACAGTTTGTTGTGATCTCACAGTGAAAGGCTTTGGTATAATCAATAAAGCAGAAGTAGTTCCAGATATTTTTCTGGAACTCTCTTGCTTTTTTGATGATCCAGCAGATGTTGGCAATTTGATCTCTGGTTCCTCTGCCTTTTCTAAAACCAGCTTGAACATCTGGAATTTCACGGTTCACATACTGTTGGAGCCTGGCTTGACAGACTCACAGGGCTAAGAGGACAGAAGTTGGAGTCTAGGGTCTGTCAGAAAATCCCACTTTGTGCTTTAAGTTTGAACCCTGAATGGCCACACACTTCGCAGGAAGGAAGACTGGAGAGCTTGGAGTCACTTGTGTGGTTCAGAAAAGCTCAATCCTTGTAAGGTGAGTAAGATGATTTCTGGTGCTTCAGGGTGCCTGAGGTAAGCAACAAAATAAATCCTTTCTGTAAGAAGATAGTATCATTGGAGGCTTAAAATTATTTCTAGGAATACAATGTCCATTACATGATTTAAAATTTTCCTAGAACACTGTGACACAAGCTGATAGAAATGAGACTATACAAAATTATTAAAGATTTAAAAATAACTTGTCTTAGTAGATTCAAGGAAATAAAAGGAAAGCTTAAAATTTTTAGCAGCATTGGAGATGATTTAAAAAAAGGGGGAATTCTAAAAAGCAAGGAAAAATTTAAAATAAAAAGAGTTAAAAATCTGAGTAGTAATCTTTGCTTTAAAATAATTTATTTCAGCTGTGCATTTAAGTGTCCTTCTCTCTATATATAATACTTTTGCTGTTCAGTTGTTTCCGACTCTTTGCAACCCCATGGACTGCAGCCACTAGGCCCTCTGTCCATGGGATTTCCCAGGAAAGAATATTGGAGTGGTTTGCCATTTCCTTCTCCAGGGAATCTTCCTGACTCAAGGACTGAACCTGTGTCTCTTGCATCTCTTACATTGATAGGTGGGTTCTTTACCACTAGCATCACCAAGTATATTGCCTAATAAAAATGTATAAAAGATATACAAAAGCTAAATTGTATGTTTTTTTGTCAGATTCTAAAGAATGTTTTAAATCTATGAACCTGTAATTTTCTCCAAATTTTTGTAGCAATTTTAAGAGATAAGTGATGTTTTTATTTCACCATGAAAAGTGAAAGTGAAAGTACTAAAAGGTTTTCTGGGCACAGAGTGAATTTCTGCAAGCTGTATGAAGGCCATAATGCTGACTTTAGAGG